>CM035156.1:56895819-57113319 GCA_020205615.1 Panax quinquefolius
ATTTAAGAGTCGAAATACATATAATTAAATAAAATAAGACTTGTGACAGTAATTCCATGTCTTATATTTAATTGGGACATCAGATGGTGGAAGGATTGAATTGTCACGGTAACTATTTACTCAAAGGTTCTTTTTATGATTAATGTTGAAATCTATATTATCCTAAAAGTCGTTGATCGCTAGGGAGGCTTATCCCTATTGAGAATAAATATTATTTATTTAAATAAATTAATTGTTTAATTTATTTATTTAAATAAGATTAGAATTGTTCTAATTGATTTATTCACAACCTAGGTTTAATATGGAGAACCTAAAGGGTCACACCATAAAAGGAAGAATAATTATTTAAGAAGTTAATGGCAAAATCGTAATAATATAGTTAAGTATATTTAATTTAATCTATGGTGATGTAATAAATTAAATAGCTTAATATTTATTATTTAATATTTTAGAAATATTAAATATAAATTAATAAAAGGAGTCTTATTAATATTATTACAATTATTATTACTTTAATTTCTAAAAGAGTTTAGGAATTAATTTAATATAAGTACTCTCATTTATTCCTAATAGGATTGGGAGGAAAATTAGTTAAAGGAGTTTAATTAATTATCCCTAATAAGATTAGGGGGAGCCCATTTAATTAAAAGAGTTTAATTAAATAATACCTTATTTTAATTAAAATAGGGTGACATAATATCTTTATAAGAGGAGTCTTTATATCGATATCATTAATACGTAATAATTCCAATTTGTCGGAGAATGCCTTTTTCTATACGTGATAGGAAAAACTAGGGTTTGAGCCAATACACCATCTTCTTCAATCTTTATTTTTCCTTGTGGATCACCTCTGAGGCCAAACACTTGGGTGGCTAACGTTGATCAAAGGAAGGAACCAAACCCTATGGATTCAAGTTGAACGCTAAAAGGATTGGAGGTGAACTTGACCGAGTGAAGCTTCGGATCTTCAAGGGTATGTTTGTTCTTCATATCTTTCGCTTAATTAATAATTGCGCATAAAGGGTGATCCGTATATGGATTGTAAAATTTTTAAACTCGATTTTACTCGCTCGCTTATTTATGCAATTTGATCAAGCGTTTTGAATATTACAAACCTAACACATCAATCAACAATTCCGCCCACAATCACATGTATAACTCATAATCATAATTGTAGTTCTAAATTCCTCTTCTTATCCGGACGAAGATAATTTCATCACCGCCTTTACTCGAAACATCAAAGATCATGGTTATACCAAATCACGCCCTGCTCATAATCATACTAATAAATTCATCTTCGCACCACTACCAAAGATATTCATCAACAGCCATCTTTACTTTACATGCCAAAGATATTCAACAACAAGTCATCTTTGCACTCACGAGATATTCAACAACAGTCATCTTTGCACTACGGGCCAAAGATATTCAACAATAATTCATCTTTGCACTACAAAGCTAAGATATTCATCAACAAGTCATCTTTGCACTACGAGCCAAAGATATTCATATATCAAAGAAATACATAATCATTTTAGGGTTATATAACAATAATTATAACCATGTTGATCAATTCACCTTTGCACTTAAACTAAAAATATTCAATTGTAAATTTAATGGTCACGATCATACCAAATAACAATTCAACTTTTGCACCACCGCAAAAGAGAACCTATAGTCACGATCATACCAATAATCTACACATCTTTACACTCAAGTCAAAGAGAAATATTATCATTAGGGTTATAAGAATGTTATATAAAATAATATAATCAAAACATATAGATTTAATCTCAAGAGTAAGATTCATAAATCAATGATCTCATAACACCTTAATCAAAATGTTATAAATCACTTAATAATCTAATATTATTAATACTACCACAATATTTTAATCATTTCTTAAAACTTATAAACAATTTATTTAAATTGTTTACACTTTACTAATAAATGCAATTAATCATCTTAAAAATGCCAAACTAATAAGATTTCATCACCAATAACCAAAATCCTCATCAAAAATCAAGATATACCTCTTATATAGGATTCTTAAGCCATAAAATCCTATTTTTCAATTTTCTTACTCCACATAACATATTTAATTCATTTACTCATAACTAGAACATTTTCATGAAAAATACCAAATTAGTTCTAAAAATATTTATTTTCCGGGATTTAGAAGAATATAGTCCCATATTGAATATATATTTTTCTCGTAATTTTTAAAATTCATTTACTATTTTCCATACGGCCAAAACTACCTAATAGTTAGACATTTATCATAAATTGTACTTTTATCCAAAAATTCAAATTAATACTAAGATAATTTGATATTATATAGATGTACCCCTATAAAAATTTCATCAATTTTGGAGTTAATCACAAGGAGTTATAAGTAGTTACTTTTAAAAATAGTCTTTTCTCATAAAATCCACAACTCCTAATCTATATATCCAAAAATCGCCATTTCTGGACACAATCTACAAAACTCTTCAAAATATCATTTTAAATTTTTCCAGAATTATTGAAGGTCCAAAAAAAATACAAAACTGAAAAACATAATCACCCTTACTATCCCTTACCTCAAAAGAAAGCAAGATTTCTTAAATTAGAATAACGCCGAATCTAACTTGCACCGTATAGCAATACTCAAAGTATACTCAAAATACTCATAAGAATACGCTCGATAATATAGAGAGAGAAAACTTCAGTTTCTGGTGTGATTTTCAATTCTAACCTAAGCTCTCTATTTATAGGAAAATGCTTAGAACACCAAAAGCGTAAAAATTTAATAAATTAATATTAATTATTTTCCACATATTTCTACGCCCATGAATCAACTCACCATCCTAACACATGTTAAAGATGCCCACCAAACACAAAAAATGTTTTTCCAAATTCCAAACATAAATTGACACAAATTCACAAATGGGCGATTTTACAGTTATAATCAAATTTCTACCAAGAAATGGGGTCCACAAACACACAAAAATATGTGTTAATCATTTAATGCCACAAAATACTCTTCCTCCTCATATACTCACATATCGCACATTCATTATAAAAAATCATCACAGTTAATATATTATTAAAATAATATATTTAAACGAATTATTTTATCGTAAAAAGATAAAATATTAATTTTCAACAATTGTCACTTTAAAAATTTTCTCCATCTATATCCACATAAAATGAATATTTTCCTTATCATATTAATCAATAATTAATTATTCATAAATAATATTACAAAATCACAATAATGACAACCAAGCAGCCTTGTGAAAGAGGGCTTTCCAATAAAGATTTCTCCTCATCGACGCCAAGTAATTAGGTGACCAAACCTCTCCTTCGACGTAACTTTCTATACATTGCCAATAATGTTTTCTAATAATATTATTCAGATAATATGAATTATTGCTCGTTAATGGAAAATACCGTGTAGTGACAATTATTAAAACAACAAGAATATAAAATATCAACGCAACAATTATCAATCAATAAAATAAAATATTGAACAAAGAATTATCGTGAACAATTATCGAGTAGTGCCTTCACGTAAGAGTCAATAATTCAAAAATTATAATGCAGTGCAATACCGCAGTGCTAACAAGCAACAACGCCAGACATTTTACTTTTCCCACTTTGGTATTCAAACAAAGTTAACAGAATAATTACGTTATTTATAAAAACTCCTTTTGTCGCTTTTCTTCATCCGGCTGCTTATTCTGCATGGGGCCCATAAATGGCTCAAGGCCGTCGTATTTAATATTCTCCACGTAAAGAATATTCCACGACCAAACGAATATTCTCCGACAATAATGAATATTTTATAACCACTTCGCTTATTTTGAAAAAATTATATATATCACCCTTAACTTTAACTTTTATCACTTTAACCATTTACTTGAATAGTAATTATAAGAAAAATTGAATACTTTTATTTCATAAAAATTTGGCCTTTACAATCTCCCATCCTTATGAAATTTCGGCCTCGAAATTTACGTTACACTGGTATTTCAAAGAGTCGAGAATACCTCGCTTTCATTTCGATTCTATCTCCCCATCATCACGATTTCTCCATTGCTCATCTCCTGTATTTCGGGGATATCATTCTAGAATACATTTCAAAAACAAGGTTAATTTAACAAATTAATATATCACATAATATCCCGATATTATGACCGACCAACAAATAAGCTTTAGGTAGACACACTAAATAAGGATTTACTCATCTCTCCTCCTAGTTCTAATCCCGATCTTCGCCAGAGATCATATCCCTAAGCTCGATACTAAATGTAACGAATTCCCAAAATAGGCCCATTCCATCCAACCCATTCTCGAGTCGCCAAATATATGGTACGTAAAATAACTACAACTTTATTACAACAATTGTCAGGCAAAATACAACAACACATATCTTTGTGAGTTTGATACAAATATATACCAACTCAGAAAGACGTCACAATGACACCTTACATAAAAAGTATAGTCAAAACCTGCTTTTAGAAATTAGAATTTTGGGAAGTGCTCAAGGTAACCTTCGTATACGGGAGGCCATGCTTTTAGGTTATGGTAGATATCATACGGCCACGTAATTATCCTCGGTCAATTTAATAGACCCCAAAGAAAAATGAGAAGATTACTATCATATTCTTCCTAATGGTGAGTCTTCTCTCGACATATCATTATCTCCACTGTCTCTAATTGGGTATTATACTCCAAACAAATACCAAGATTATATAGTAGTCTTGTAAATATACTCGCAAGTGGATGTGCACAACCTTTTCTTATGATAACACGAGTTTGTATGTCATTAGACATCTTGTATGATAGTGACAAAACACCCTTCCAAAGTTAAATTCACCTCACCTCAACATCTATAGACCACCACTCTATTCCTCGCTATCCCCCGCCGACCCAAATACACTTTTATTACCCGAAAGGAATTGTGAAACAAAAGGGTGAGCACAACTAGCTTAGAAAGAATATTATGACTAAAGATAAATAAATTATCAATAGTCTTCATCAAGAATAAATCGTAGATTTAGAACATATGGTAGATGATAAAACTTTTCAACCATAGTTGCAATGAATGAGCAATCCATTAAGAGTCAAATAGACCATACAATCTATTATCTTCTCCATGTTAAAAGTCCACCAAAGAATGTTTTATCCTCAGAACATCAATCAACAATTCCGCCCACAATCACATGTATAACTCATAATCATAATTGTAGTTCTAAATTCTCTTCTTATCCAAGACGAAGATAATTTCATCACCGCCTTTACCCTAAATATCAAAGATCATGGTTATACCAAATCACGCCCTCGCTCATAATCATACTAATAAATTCATCTTTGCACCACTACCAAAGATATTCATCATCAGCCATCTTTGCACTACATGCCAAAGATATTCAATAACAAGTCATCTTTGCACTACGAGCCAAAGATATTCAACAACAGTCATCTTTGCACCACGCGCCAAAGATATTCAACAATAATTCATCTTTGCACTACATGTGCTAAGATATTCATCAACAAGTCATCTTTACACTACGAGCCAAAGATATTCATATATCAAAGAAATACATAATCATTTCGTAGTTATATAACAATAATTATAACCATGTCGATCAATTCACCTTTTGCACTTAAACTAAAAATATTCAATTGTAAATTTAATGGTCATGATCATACCAGTCAACAATTCAACTTTTGCACTACTGGCAAAAGAGAACCTATAGTCATGATCATACCAATAATCTACACATCTTTACACTCAAGTCAAAGAGAAATATTATCATTAGGGTTATAAGAATGTTATATAAAAAATAATATAATCAAAACATATAGATTTAATCTCAAGAGTAAGATTCATAAATCAATGATCTCATAACACCTTAATCAAAATGTTATAAATCACTTAATAATCTCATAATCTAATATTATTAATACTACCACAATATTTCAATCATTTCTTAAACTTATAAACAATTTATTTAAATTGTTTACACTTTACTAATAAATGAAATTAATCATCTTAAAATGCCAAACTAATAAGATTTCATCACCAATAACCAAAATTCTCATCAAAATCAGATATACCTCATATAGGATTCTTAAGCCAAAAAATCCTATTTTCCAATTTTCTTACTCCACATAACATATTTAATTCATTTACTCATAACTAGAACATTTTCATGAAAAATACCAAATTAGTTCCAAAAATATTTATTTTCTGGGATTTAGAAGAATATAGTCCCATATTGAATATATATTTTCTCGAATTTTAAAATTCATTTACTATTTTCCATATGGCCAAAACTACCGAATAGTTAGACATTTATCATAAATTGTACTTTTGTCCAAAAATTCCGAAATTAATATGGTATACTGATATTATATAGATGTACTCCCGATAAAAATTTCATCAATTTTGGAGTTAATCACAAGGAGTTATAAGCAGTTACTTTTAAAATAGTCTTTTCTCATAAAATCCACAACTCCTAATCTATATATCCAAAAATCGCCATTTTTGGACACAATCTACAAAACTCTTCAAAATATCATTTTAAATTTTTCCAGAATTATTGAAGGTCCGAAAAAAATACAAAACTAAAAAACATAATCACCCTTAAAAATCCCTTTACTATCCCTTACCTCAAAAGAAAGCAAGATTTACTGTAGAATAACAATCTAACTTCACCATATAACAATACTCAAAGTATACTCAAAATACTCATAAGAATACGCTTCGATAATATAGAGAGAAAACTTCAGCTCGTGTGATTTTCAATTCTAACCTAAGCTCTCTATTTATAGAAAATGCTTAACACCAAAGCAGTAAAATTTAATAAATTAATATTAATTATTTTCCACATATTTCTACGCTTCCATGAATCTGAACTCAGCCATCCTAACACATGTTAAAGATGCCCACCAAACACAAAAAATGTTTTTCTTATTTAAATTATTTTAAACTTCCAAAAATTAATTATTTCGGAGCTTTGAAACTTCAATAATTCATAATAAATAGCTCGTTTGTCAGAAAATTTGAATCTCGCGAGTTTTTATAGGAAATTCAATTCTCTACAACTTTACAGAAGAACGTTTTTCCAAATTCCAAACATAAATTGACCGAAATTCACAAATGGGCAATTTTACAGGCTATAATCAAATTTCAGTCAAGAAATGGGGTCCACCGACACACAAAACATCTGTTAATCATTTAATGCCACAAAAATACTCTTCCTCCTCATATACTCACATATCGCACATTCATTATAAAAATATCACCGCTAATATATTATTAAAATAATATATTTAAACGAATTATTTTATCGTAAAAGATAAAATATTAATTTTCAACAATTGTCACTTTAAAAATTTTCTCCATCTATATCCACATAAAATGAATATTTTCCTTATCATATTAATCAATAATTAATTATTCATAAATAATATTACAAAATTATAATAATGACAACCAGTGCAGCTCCTGTGAAAGAGGGGGCTTTCCAATAAAGATTTCTCCTCATCAAGCCTAAATTAGGTGACCAAACCTCTCCTTCGACAGAACTTTCTAGTCATTGCCAATAATGTTTTCTAATAATATTATTCAGATAATATGAATTATTGCTTCGATAATGGAAAATACCGTAGTAGTGACAATTATTAAAACAACAAGAATATAAAATATCAACGCAAAGAATTATCAATCAATAAAATAAAATATCGAATAAAGAATTATCGTAATAATTATTGAGTAGTGTCTTCACGTAAGAGTCAATAATTCAAAAAATTATACTGCGCAATACCGCAAAGCTATCGCAAGTAACAACGCCAGACATTTTACTTTTCCCACCGGGTATTCCAACAAAGTTAACGTCTAATAATTACGTCATTATTTATAAAACTCCCTTTTGTCGCTTTTCTTCATCCGACGCTTATTCTATTATGGGGCCCACAAATGTCATCATACTGTCATACAAATATTCCCCGACATAAAGAATATTCCACGACCAAACGAATATTCCCCGACAATAATGAATATTTTATAACCACTTGCTTAGTTTGAAAAAAAATTATATATATCACCCTTAACTTTAACTTTTATCACTTTAACCATTTACTGAATAGTAATTATAAGAAAAATTGAATACTTTTATTTCATAAAGTTCGGGGCCTTACAATGGTAACCTGACAAACATGCTTCTTGAACGCCAATGGGTGCACTTTACAAAACCACCTGGGTCAACTGTTGTATCTGTTGTTCTGTAGTTCTATGCCAATGCCAATGCAAGCCCCAATGGTCCTGCTGTTGTTCAAGTCAGGGGGTGGTCCGTGGCATTTGATAGTCAAGCCATCAATGCATTGTTCGCGACACCCAACTATGCAGGCAATGATTATATGCAGTCGGGAATCTGCAGCTACGACCTTGAGGATATCATTAGGAGGCTCTGCAAGCCCGGACTACGTGGAAGAAAAATGACTACACGGGTGAAAAGACCAGTTTCCCATCGTTTGCACTCAGTCGCTACGGGAAGGCGTGGTTCAGCTTCATATGTGCCAACATGATCCCAACCCGTCATTTGAGCGACGTGACTAAAGATAGGGCGATTCTGCTATTCGCCATTGTCATGGGTCTGTATGGGGATATTGGAGTGCTTATTCACGACTCCATAATTAAGGCGATCAAGAGTACCATCGCTTCGGGACTTCCCCTTCCTTCCGTGATCATCCGATCATGCAAGCAAAGGCATTCATGGGGGGACCAAGAGATAACTTCACCACGACGACCGCCATCGACCATCGGACGATCAAACATTTCAATGTGTGGGACGGGGCAGAGTCTCATGTCAGGGGCGAAGGGTATGGGCCACCTACTTCACCACATCCCACAGTAGAGGTCAAGCATTCACAGCATCCAGACGCGAGCTCAGCTTCACACGGACTTCTGGCTGACATCATGACATCCCTCACCCTGCTGCATCAAAAGCACGACGCCGAGGCGCGGAGGCAGCAAAGGCACATTGCAGCAGTGGCGCAGAGGCAGGACATTGTTATGCAGTACCAGGCAGAGCTGGTGAATACCATGCAGAGCATTTATACCGACTACTATGGCGAGAACGCTGAGTTCATGCCATACCAGTTCCCGGAGCCTCCTATCTTCCCACCATACCCTCCACCATCACCGCCCGCTGAAGCTGATGAGGACGATGCTGATGCCGAGTGAGCGACCTTTAGGGAAGCCCTCTTGTATCAATTGTTATATGTTTAGCAATGAGGGCATTGCTCACCTTAAGTTTGGGGGTGTTAGGGTTATTATCTGTTTATTTCTATCAAATGCCATGTTAAGTTGAATATTTTAGTATTTTGTTATGTTTTTATTAGTATTATGGTGCAGTCATTTTGAACTGCGGGTTTATGTTTGATTTTTTATTATTATAGATGCCATGAACTGTTTTTGGTTATTATTTATTAATTCTTGATTATTATTAGCATGGTTTGTGGTTTATAGCCATCTTTTTGGGGCTTATACAGATTGATATGCTTGTGCCATGTTAATGGCCTTTTTACCCTATTTTGAGCTAATTTTAAGCAAGAGTGTTATACATTATTGATTTTTGATTGTGGCTAATAACAAACACCAAGTAATTATGTCTATCTCATAGAGTCGTGTCAAGCATGTATCAGCTAGGGTTTGTTTAGTCAATAAGTTTAGACTGTTATTGATTTGTCCTTCTTAGCACCGACCAACTGTGTTAACTAGTTATCTTTCAAACTTAATTCGCGTGTTTATTGTTTTGATAGTATTATCACTCTTATAAACTTTCATTTTTACAAGGTAATAAAAGACGTAGTCGCTTTTACAGTTTCAGATCTTGTATTCTGGCATGTTGGAATAAAAAAATAAAAAATTAGTAACACAAGAATAAAAAGAAATGAAGATTTTATATCGAAAGTCTTGCGGTGGGTCAAGATGGAGCGTAAAACGCACTCTCCCATAAACGCAGGACCGATATTGAGATGGAGCATAAAATGCACTCACTAAATAATTTTCGGATTTTGTAAAGTCTCATTTGGATTATGTTGATTATGTGGCCTTTGCTGCTCGAGTTATTAGATTCTGAGGGGTGTTCTACACCTAATGCCCTAAAGTTGTCTGGCTTGGGAGTCATTGATCAAAATCTCATTAATGGGTAATTCTGAATAGCATAAGGTAATTAAGGACTATCCAAGTCTGATTTTATCATCTTTATGCAAGAACCTTTTGATCTTTTCCTGCACTTATGTCTTATTATTAATGCTCGTTTAATGTTTAAGTTACAGAGCGTGCATATAAGTATTAACAATCGACTGTACGAACTTATTTGAGCTATGATTGGTCAGGACGGTTGGTCTCCACACACACACAGAGAATGGATCAAATACAGTCTTATGCTTGAAGTGATTGAACCCTTACTCATTTCTGTGTTTCCCCTGTTCTCTAGGAGTAGTTATGATTGAGCTTTGAAGCCATGATGCTAGTATATAGTTTTATATTTCTTTCACGTGTTATTTTTCTACTGTTATTTTTGTGTTACACAGTTTGCTCGAGGACAAGCAAAGACTTAAGTTTGGGGGTATATGATAAGTGGGATTTATACCCGCGAATCGGATACTTTATGAATTAAATAATTACCTGAATTCGTAGGTTTTATATAGTTTTATATGATTATAGTGTTATTGCGCTTATCTGATGCAATGCAGGGCTTGACAGGACTTTCCTAGCTTTAAGGGGACAAAATCATTCAATTTATACATCAGCCAAGTTAGTCACCAATGCCAAGGCTTTATCTCATACGCTGGCCCACTTCTTGGTCCATCCTTAACGTCAAGACGGCAATCAGAAGCGCCATCGATGTTTCTTTGACTTCATACTGTAGCCAGCAGAGTCTGTGTCCTTTATACTAATGTAGCCACAAGCAGTACAACCACATGTTATCGGGTCACACACACACGCCACCTCCGGTGCCCAGGCAGAGAAGTCCTTTGTTTGACCTAGCAAAAGAAAAGACACGAATATAAAAGGGAAGAGAAGCCTCTGCATAATACACACCATAGATACAGTAGAAGAGATATATCAGATATAGGATAACTTAGATTAGTTTTAGTTTTTCTTCCTCTTTTGTAATTTCTCTTTCTCTTTCTAGTTCTTAGTTAATGTTTGTAAATATATATTAGGGAGAAGTTTGGGTTTTTCTTGGAGCAACAAGAGCATTGAGCTACACGAATTGGAAAGCTTGATCTGAGTGGAATGCTTGGAGATTAAAGGGCTTTGAAAGAGTTTCCTCTTATCCATTTATTTCCTCTGATTTTGTAATCCATATATGTTGTCTTTAATGTTACTTCTATTTTGTTCAATAGCTATGAACTGAGTATTTGCTCTAAGGTTATAATGGAACCCTTTGTTATTTAAATCGACTGTCTTATCTCCTTGGTTGGCACCACATGATTTGGTTTAATGTATTTATGCTTAATGACTCTCGCTAAGACATTAATGATGATTTTGGTAATTTACATGATATCGATGTATGATTGTAGATTTACACCTAAATATATTGGCATGTGATCGTGGGTTTCATTTGCATAAGTTGTACGTAGAATAGACATATATCTGTGCACCACGTGCGACCTATTTGAGAACTTATGCTTAAATCCTTGTTATGATCAATTCACATAGACATATGTAGGATTATATCTAGCTTGGACATTCTTTTCTGTTCTATTCCCTTTCGAGTGGATCTGGAAAAGATATGTTTGTACATACCTCGACAGAGGTGTATGAGCACCTGTGTGTTCTTGGTCGATAAATTGTCGTGACCATTAAGACTAAAGAGAGAAGGGTAGGAAGTTTGATGAAGCATGTAACGCCGTGTGTGTTCGATGTAATGCCCGTGGGGTGAAGTCAGAGCCTTAGCTTGTAATTCCTTCCGATTACCATTCGTTATCCATTTATTTGCTTTAATAATTAGTTATGCTTAGATTAATCACACTTCTATCTATTTGATATTCGAATAAGACTTAAGCGATACAAAGTCGGTATTTGGTAAATATTAGTGATAGTTCCTTGTGGGTATGACACTTTCCTTATCACCAGATTACTTGTTGTACCAATGATATTTCGCTGCGTGTTTAGTGATCGGTTTCTCAACCAACAAGTTTTGAGAGACTATCAAGGAACTATTATTCTAATATTGTCCAATATTGATTTAAATCAATTTAGTCTTCATTTGAACATATATATATTTATTTTATTTGTTTGATCTTCCTTTTTGTTCTTAGTTTACAGATTATGGACGATCAATGTTATCAATGGCCTTATGAGAGGATGACACAACCAAGCTCGGAAGAAAGACTCGAGCAATTGCAATTTCAAATTGCAAATGTCTTGAGGTTTTCTGACAATCTTGAGTGTCAGTCCACTCAGAATGCCTACTATCAGGAACGAGCTGACATTGAACCAATCTCCTATCATCCAAACTATCACGGTTATCCAAACTCTTGGAACTACAATCAAGAGAAATATTATGATCCGAATAATGCCTATCAAGTTGAATATTAGTCTTCGCCGCGATATGAGGTGACGTCTCGACCCGATGAGAGCTTGTCTGAGTACTCAACACGCAAAAAAGAGAACAGGATTAAGGAGCTTTTCGCTAACTTTATTGAGAAAAATGAGGTTCGGATGGCAAGCCTGAAAGTAGTATGCACACAAGCCAATCATGTTTGATGATAAAGCATATACTTTGTAACAATCTTATTCATTTATTAATAAAAAGTATTAATTTATTAAAGGCTTTTAATTATCTACATAATGTTGTTTTATAATATGTGATAAACCCATAGTTTTAAGCAATGCTTTTAGAATAATGATGATGATCATTCTAATGAGATCTAAATTCTTAGAAAGCTTAAAACTAAAATAGTTCCCAATCATTGGATTACTAAATTGGGGATTAGTGAATCCTGATAGATTGGTACATACGCTGCTTGTTCATCGGATGAGGATGATTGATCTCATGATCATTTGTGTGGAGACACTAAAGCAAGTATGTAGGTGCTTATTAGAGAATAAGTTCACTCGAACGTTGGCTCGCTAAGGAATACCTAATGGAGTTTTACTTTTCGTCAATAGGAATTCTCAGAGTGATAGTAAGACAAGTGATCCTTGACTTGAGATCATCATAGATATCTTGTGTATGATGAGTTATACTTTGACTTATTCTTTAAGACCCTTAGGTATATCAAGGGGTATGCTTGGGTATAATAAGTTGTACATGGAGATAATATATGATCAATAAAGAATCTACCACTTCTAATAAAAGAAGAGAATGTCCTATGTGATTCGATAAATGACAACCCAAGAGTCCTTGGGTTAAGGCGTAATGAAATTAGAAAGGAGTTTCTAATTTGCATTATTTGAGTCAGGCATTTAAGGATTGAAATACATATAATTAAATAAAATAAGACTTGATGAAAATTCCAATGCCTTATATTTAATCGGGACATCAGATGGTGGAGGGATTGAATTGCAGACGGTAACTATTTACTCAAAGGTTCTTTTATGATTAATGTTGAAATCTATATTATCCGGAAAGTCGCCGATCGCTATGGGAGGCTTATCCTTATTGTAGAATAAATATTATTTAAATAAATTAATTGTTTAATTTATTTATTTAAATAAGATTAGAATTGTTCTAATTGATTTATTCACAACCAGCTTTAATATGGAGAACCTAAAGGGTCACACCATAAAAGGAAGAATAATTATTTAAGAAGTTAATGGCATAATCGTAATAATATAAGTTATGTATATTTAATTTAATCTATGGTGATAGAATAAATTAAATAGCTTAATATTTATTATTTAATATTTTAGAAATATTAAATATAAATTAATAAGAGGAGTCTTATTAATATTATTACAATTATTATTATTTTAATTTCTAAAGAGTTTAGGAATTAATTTAATATAAGTACTTCATTTATTCCTAATTGGATTAGGAAGGAAAATTAGTTAAAGGAGTTTAATTAATTATCCCTAATAAGATTAGGGAGCTTAATTAATTAAAAGAATTTAATTAATTAAATAAATCTCAATTCCTTAATTGTTAAGGTGGGTTGCCCACATCTATAAATAAGAGGAGTCTTATTATGGGTGTGGTGGTTGTTGACTTTTATAACTACGTAATAATTCCAATTTGTTGGAGAAGACGCCTTTCTATAGAGATGTAAAACTAGGGTCGAGCCAATACCCCTTCTTCTTGAAAATTCTTCTTCCTTGGTGGATCACCTCTAGAGGCCAAACAATCGGGTGGCTAACGCCGATCAAAGGAAGGAACCAAACCCGGTGGATTCAAGTTGAACGCGAAAAGGATCGAGGTGAACTTGCACGAGGAAGCTTCGATCTTCAAAGGTATGATTTTATTCTTTATCTTTTCGTTTAATTAATAATTGTGCATAAAGGGTGATCCGGGTATATGGTTTGTAAAAAATATTTTAAACTCTGATTTTACACGTTTCCGCACTTTTTATGCAATTTGATTGCGTTCTTGAATATTACAAACCTAACAAAGCCAAGAAGCCGCATTGGAAAGCCTTGAAAATCAGTTGGTGCAACTCGTCAATGCCATCACCAATCTACCGCAAGGCAATCTACCAGTTATAATTGATCTCGACGATTACAAAATAGAGCATTGCACGGTGGATAAGCAAGGAGAAGGCGATGAGTCTCGCACAGTTTTCGAGGGAGATGACATGGTGCAAAGTATCCAACTGGTGGAGTATGAAGTTGGAGACAAAAGGATAAACAGTGGTTGTATAGTCAAGACTGATCAACAACCTGAAACCACGCTCACGATCGCTGAAACCTCGAGGGCCCACTTAGAAGCATGAAGAACGCTTCGATTTGATGAAAAGGAGAATTAGTGGATAATTCCAGTGGCGAAAGATTCTTTGTGCCAAGAGATGATTGGATGTATGAAGGAAAAGAGAATGGCCAATCATCCATGTCGGCCAAAACTTTAAAGGAATTGACGAATATTTGGCATGAAATGGTCATTTTCGCTTATGAGCCGGATTGAGCGGCATCGATACAGTCAAGCCGACGACTTTAAAACAAGCACTTGGTGGGGAGGCAACCCCATCTCAGTATCAAATTCTATCTATTTTTCTTTACTTATGTCTACTTTATTTTGTGTCTTTTCTCTTTACTATGTGAACATTGCTGCTACTTATTGTAGTGCAATGCCGTGTCTGACGTGCATATTTTTGTTATTATAAGATGCAGGTAGCATGTTATTATGTTACTAGTGTTTATCTTAGTTAGAAATAAGGCATACCTAGCAAGTTGTTTAGTATGTTGATTAGTATGTTGTTCAGCATGGTGTTCAGTATCTAGTGGCTAATACATGGCTTCTATGCAGGAATTCTCATATACAAGGCTCGCACCGCAAATACCGTATATATATATCGGACTTCAGCCGCTACGCCACAAGCTTTACTCTCCATAACTCTCACTTCGCACGCAGTCAATACAAAGAACAAAGGACTCTCAGGCCATGCACAAGTAACATATGGCACAACCCACTGCTAACTCGCGTCGTGGAGCCAATTATAGAAGCAAGCCATGGCGCCACCACTAGCAGCGAGCCCAACTCCATCGCTAACTCACTACCGCAACGCCAAACAAAGAAGGATTTCAGACTGCCGGCGCGAAGCTTAATTTTAGTTGCCTTGGTTAGGCACAACCCGGTCTCAACAGTTATTTGTTTCCCTCATTTACACATAACGCCTCCTCATTAGCCCTTATCAGCCTTGATCGACAGTCGAACGCCACTTTTTTTGCCCAAACAAGTGAGTGCGTATTCTATCTCAACCCACCATTACAGCTGAAAGCCTCCAATAATTTGCTTGTCAGAGTTATAGCCCACTCACTTTCTCACCTAAGGTTTTCCCACTCAAGGTATTTTTGAGATTTCGTTCATTTTTGAAATAAACTTTGATCGAATTGTTGTGCTCTTCTTCTTGTTTGTTTGGGTGATTTCCACTGTCGGAAATCTGGTTATAGCACTCACAATCAAAGGGCTGTCCAAGGTTGGTTTTCAGAAAGCACACAAGGTGTTCGATAAATTATCTAAGAGAGAAATGTTACTGATTTGGCTTCGAATTACTGGGATTGCATTGGGTATTTGCTGTATTTGTGTAGAGGGTTGTTTCTACAAAATTTCGCACCGCTAGGAATCCGCTTTTGATCAAACCAACCAAATTCGATATGGCACTAAAGAGACAACGCGCGAATCCGGAGGTCCTCATCCGTAACACCTCAGGCTTGGGATAACACCAAGTTTGTGAGCAAAGAAGCATGGAAAAGGTACAAAGACTCTTTTAGCGCTCAAAACTTGATTCATGAGCGGGGGTTGAGGCCTGATAAGAAGGATGGTCAACTGACAGACATGCTGCTTGAACGCCGATGGGTGCACTTTACAAAACCACCCGGGTCAGCTGTTGTATCTGTAGTTCGAGAGTTCTATGTCAATGCCAATCCCGATGGTCCTGATGTTGTTCAAGTCAGGGGGCGGTCCTTGGCATTTGACAGTTAAGCCATCAATGCATTGTTCGTGGCACCTAACTATGCGGGCAATGATTATATTCAACCTGGAATCCGCAGCTACGACCTCGAGGATATCATTAGGAGGCTTTGCAAGCCCGGGACTACGTGGAAGAAAAATGACTACACGGGTGAAAAGACCAGTTTCCCGTTGTCTGCACTAAGTCGCTGTGGGAAGGCATGGTTCAGCTTCATATGTGCCAACATGATCCCATGCGTGAGTAGTTTATAACTAAATATTAACACTTATCACATTAATCCAGCCTTTTCCAAGGCCACGATGCTATCTCCGTATTCGAAGACATCTTCTGAAGTCAAAGACGTCATCTCCGAAGTCGAAGACATCATTCGAAGTTGAAGACATCTTCTGAATCCGAAGACATTATTCGAAGTCGAAGACATCTTCTGAATCCGAATACATCATCCAAAGTCGAAGATATCTTCTGAATCCGAAGACATTATCCGAAGTCGAAGACATCTTCTAAATCCGAAGACATCATCCAAGTCGAATACATCTTCTGAAGTCAACTCATCGAGACAACTTCAGTCTATGGGGATTATGACCATTCTATCCCGACTCCTATCTAACTTCTCCTCAAACTCCATAGCTAGCTGTACTATGTGTCTAACTAGACATGCGATCATATCAAATACCTCTCGAGGCATATAGTAGCTTATTATTCATAAATTCACAATATTTGACGAGTTTGGGTTTGCTAACTATGAGGCAAGGACCCGAAAGGAAAATAATAATAATCATAACAGTTCCCGAGGCACGCCATGCAATTAGTTATTTCTCTTCGGCAGAGCCTAAGTTCTTGGGTTTGTTTATTCATGGGTACACAGATAGCCAACTTATCACCTTATTCAAGTTACTAGTCAGTTTAATGCTTTTAATGTTTGATCTTAGATACAACCATCATGATAACCAATAAGACTCTTTCTTATGCCTACTACATTACTTACCCAAAAGAACTAAATGACTAAAGTTGATAGGTAATACTTAAGGTAACAAGGTCATACCTTTATTTCATCACAGTTGTTCCTCCTAGATTCTGCCTTCTCGAACAGCAAGCTTCCTAGGTTTCCTTCTCTCCTCACAACTCTCTCTTTGACTCTCTCTTATACTAGAACTAAGTAACTGAAATGTGGCAAATTTCCACCAATATTCCAAGGCTCTTATTTATAGGAAAATCATTATCCAATAATTGGGGTAATAACCAAGGGTAAAAGTGGAGTTGGTGCAAAGTTCTACCAACCCATACTAGGCCTACACTATTCCTAGTACTTGCACCATCATTTCCCCACGTGGACTTTGTTTGAGAGCTCAATTAGCTAGAAAGATCAGTAGTTTGGCAAGGGGAAGGGCATGGTCGGTCATGGAGCTCATTGCCCTATGTTACATTTTATTTATTCCACATTTTGTACCATAAGCTAGCATATTGGCTTCCGAATTGTATACATATACATATGACCATATAATCATATGACCCAAGTGTATTGGGCTAATCCAATAAAATACTTATTGGGCTAATAGCACAATTTTAAGTAAATCTTGGATCAAATACTCATTGGGCTCTTCCTAAGTTAAATCAAATTTGGGCTAGGCACAAATACTTATACACATTGGGCTGAACATTTGTCCACCAATTCAATTTCTTGGCCAACTCCCAACTTATGCAAGTATGTTACATTATTAAGGTTGGGCTTGGATATAACCTAGATCCAACACTTCATTAAGTTATTTGTAAGACCCCGGATTTTATGAAATAAAAGTATTCAATTTTCCTATTTAGTAAATGGTTAAATTGATAAAAAGTTTAAAGTTATGGGTGAAATACGCAAATTTTACAAAATACGCAAGTGGTTATAAAATACCTATCATTGTTTCGGGAATATTCGTTTGGTCGTAGAATATTCTTTAATTGTCGAGAGATATTCGCATTTGACTCACAGCATTCATTTGTGGGCCCCATAATAGAATAACCGCTTGGATGAAGAAAACTAGCAAGTTTAAGTTTTTATAAATAATGGCGAATGGTTACAAGTAACACTTGTTGATTACCCGGTGGTTAAAATACAAAGAATACGCTGGCATTATACCTGCATCGCACAAGATTGTTGAATTATTGATTCTTACGTAAGAAGACACTACTCAATAGTTGTTATAGTAGTTACTGTTTAATATTTTATTTTATTGATTCAATAATTGTTGCGTTGATATTTTATATTATTATTGCTTCAATAATTGTCAACGCACAAGATTTTCCATTATCGGATCAATACTTCATAATATTTGGATAATATTATTAGATAGCATTATTGGCAATGTCTAGAAAGTTCTCGTCGAGGAGAGGTTAGATAATCTAATTGCGCCGCAAAGAAGGAGAAATCCTTATCTGGAAAGCCCCTCTTTCTTCGGGAACCGCTTGTCATCATAATTGTGATTCTCAGTAATATTATTTGTGAATAATTAATTATTGATTTATATGATAAGGAAATATTTATTTGATGCGATATAAATGATGGATTTATTTATGTGGTTATAAATGAAAGAATTAATGTTGAGGTGTTTTATCAAGATTTTGCCTGATTGGAGGTATTAAAAGATCAAATTCGGTGTTCTTAAAGCCCTATTGTGTGAGTTATAATTTTAATCCGACCGCTGGATCGTTAGATTTTGGATATGTTATACATATATAAGTTGAGTATATGTCAACAAATTTTGAACCGTTAAAAATTAACGCATGATTTGTTATGAATTTTAAAAGGTGTTGAAAATCGTCCGTTTGTGGGTTTCGGATATTTTCTGTCTGGAATTTGGAAAAACTGAAAGCTACAAAGTTGTAGAGAATTTGATTTCGTGTGGAATGGACATAAAATTCGTATTTTTCTTATAAACGGGCTATTTTCTATGAATTACTGAAGTTTCAGAAAATAAAATAATTTTTTATTAAAATTGGGTGGGACCCACTTTTATTAATAACATGTGGGCTGCTATCTTTTGGTTCCAATATGGCTGCTGATTCAAGGAAGGGGCGTGGAAGTTTGAAAAATAAATAATAATATTATTTTATTATTTTAGTCTCCTTTGGTGTTCTAGCATTTTCCTATAAATAGGCGCTCAAGTTAGAATTGAAAATTATACCAGAAACATAAGTTTTCTCTCTCAATATTGTTGAGCATATTTTTGTGAGTATTTAGATACTTTGAGAGTTGCTTTTCAATACAAGTTTCCTTCGACTTTTCATCCGATATTCCAGTCAGAAGTACTACTCTTTTGAGGTAAGGGATTTTAAGGGTTATTATGTTTTTCATGTTTCGTAATTCTTCCGACCTTCAAAAATTCTGGAAAAATTTGAAATGATATTTTGATGAGTTTTATTGATTGTGTCCAAAAATGGTAATTTTTGGATGTATAGATTAAGAGTTATGAATTTTATGAGAAAAGACTATTTTAAAAGTAAACCCTTATAACTCCTTGTGGTTAACTCCAAAATTGGTGAAATTTGTATTGGGAGTACATCTATATAACATCAGTATACTCTGTAAATTTTGGAATTTTTGGAGAAAAGTACAATTTATGATAAATGTCTAAATATTCGACAGCTTTGGCCATATATGAAAATACTAAATGAATTTTAAAAATTCGAGAAAATATATGTTCAATATGGGACTATATTCGCTAAATCCCGAGAAAGAAAATTTGTTTGTACCGATTTGGTATTTTTCATGAAAATGGACTAGTTATGAGTAAATGAATTAAATATGTTATGTGAAGGAAGAAAATTGGAAAATATGATTTTATGGCTTTGAGAATCTTATATATGGTATATGCAGATTTTTGATGAGGGTTTTGGTTATTGGTGATGAAATCTTATGAGTTTGGCATTTTAGGATGATTAAATGCATTATTTAGTAAAGTGTAAACAATTAAAATAAATTATTTATAAGTTTAAGAAATGTTATTCTTTCAATATCATTATACCGAAATATTGGTATGGATTTTTTTGTGGAATTTCTACCTTTTTCATGTCGGGGTTACTATTCAAGAGTTACTATTCATGAGGTACTATTCACGACAAAATTGGTTTTTTTTCTAACCAAATTATCGTTGATTTATGAATCTTACTCTTGAAATTAAATCCGTGTTTTGATCATATTGTTTTTATTATCATATATAACATTTTTATAATCTCGGTGATGAAATTTCTCTTTGACTTAAGTGTAAAGATGGGTAGATTATTGGTACGATCGTGACTACGAGTTCTCTTTTCGCCAAGAAGGTAAAAGTCGAATATATCGTTGATTGATATGATCATGACCATTGAATTTATAATTGAATATTTTTAGCTTAAGTGCAAAGGTGAATCGATCGACATGGTTATAATTATGGTTTATATAAATTCGAAATGATTATGTATTTCTTTGAGATATGAATATCTTTACCTTCGATTGACTAATTGTTGTCATTATCTTTAAATTCACGGTGCTATATTTAAATTTGACCTAATTTTGAATATCTTTATAGAGCGTCAAAAGATGAACTTCATATCTTTATTTTGAATATCGCTTTATTGATGAATATTCGCCCCCGGCGTGACGGAATATATCTTGCCCAGTTTTGTTGATGAATATCTTTTGACCTATTTTTGAATATCTTTGGCCCGTAGTGCAAAGATGGCTTGTTGATGAAATATCTTTGGCCCAGGCAAAAGATGAATTTATTAGTATGATTATAAACAGAACTCGGATTTGCATAACCATGATCTTTGATGTTTCGTAAAAAGACATGTGATGAAAATTATCTTCGCCCCAGATGAGAAGGGGAATTTAGAACTACAATTATGATTACGAAGTTATTCATATGATTGTGGAAAGGAACTGCTGATTGATGTTACAGAGATAAAACATTGTTGGTGGACTTTTAATGTGGAGAAGATAATGACTTTTATACTATTCGACACGCTTAATGGATCGCTTGTTCACCGCAACTATGGTTGAAAAGTTTTATCATCTACCATATGTTCTAAATCTCCGATTTATTATCGATGAAGGCTATTGATAATTTAATTATCTTTAGTCATGATATTCTTTATCGAGCTAGTCAGGTCACCCTTTTGCTTCACAATTCCTTCGTGTAATAAGAGTGTAGTCGAAGTCGAGCGGGGATAACAGGAATAGAATTCATGATCTATAGTCGCTGAGGTTCTCCCTAAATAGTATGGAAATAATTTTATTAAGAACTTTAGATAAGTGTGTCATATTGTATACGCTATTTGATATTTAATTTTGTGAACCGAATAGGGTGAGGTGAACCCAACTTTGAAGGGTGTTTTGCCACTATCATACAAGATGTCTAATGACATACAACCTCGTGTTATCATAAGACAAGGTCAGTGCACATCCACTTGTTGAGTATATCTACGAGCACTACCTATACGATCTTGGAGTTTGGTTGAAACATAATTTTCAATTGTGAGACAAATTGAGATAGTTATATATCAAGAGAAGACTCACCATCGGAAGGAACATGATAGTAATCTTCTCATTTTTCTTTGGGATCTATCAATCAACCAGGATAATTTTGTGGTCATATGATATCTATCATAACCTGTATTTACGGGCTCCCATGCATACGAAGATTTCTCGAGCACTTCCCAAAGATTTTAATTTCTAAAACAGCTTTTGACCGTACCTTTATGTAAGGTGTCATTGTGACGTATCTACCCAAGTTGGTGTCAAGAGTCACAATTGGTATATATATATGTATCAAAAACTCACAACATACGTGTTTGTTGTATTTTTCACGATAATTGTTGTAATAAAGTTGTAGTTGTTTTTTGATCATGTATTTGGCGCACTCGTATAGGTCGGATGGATTGGACCTATTTTGGGGGCGTCACATTATTCATCAATTAATCTCATTAAAAAATTAATCATGCCAAAAGAGGCTTAACACATAAGGCTAATTAATCATGACCAAGCTTATCAACATCATCAATAAAATTCTTAATCCTTTTATACATGATTCAATTTGTATTGAATTATTAGCCCCACACACACACACACACACACACACACACACATATATATATATATATATATATATATATATATATATACCCACCCACAAATACTTGCAAATCTCTTTATTTTATTACTAAAATTATTTATAAAATTTTCTGCATTACCTAACTAATTACTTCATTTCATATTTAATCTATATTCATTTAGCTTAATATAATATATTAAGCCCTTATATTACATTGATTTATATGTAACATATTAAAATAACGAGTTTAATTAACTTCCTCATTTCATACACGCAAGATATATATTAATTCATTAATTTTGTTAAGTGAATTAATCATCTTGCTTATGAAATTTAGTTCATAAGAAATCCATTATCATATAAGGTTTCATAATCAAATTATATTATCTCATAATATAATTTAAATTTAATCTCAATTAATTAATTTCATTCGCCTCCATATTTCATTCCGTAATTAACTCAAACTAACTAATTCAATAGTTAAATTCACTATTAAATTTTACTTTTTAGTAAATGTATATATTTCATAATTATATATACATTTTAAATTTTTCACATAATTCACACACACACACACACACACACACACACACACACATATATATATATATATATATATATATATTTAACACACACACACACACACACATATATATATATACACACACACACAGACACAAACACATTTAAACTTATTACGTCTCACAATAAAAATTTTATTTATTAAATTTTTATTTTAATATTTTTTAAAAATTCGGGTTATCACAGGACTGGATTTTGCAACCATGGAAACTCAAGAGGAAGAAGAATAGAGGAAGCCATGGAAGGAGAAAAGAAAGCAAGCTATTAGTTGAGGTATATCAAAACCCTTGGTTAATACCTTGATGTTTATGTATAAATTAATTTATTTTTTTATAAGATTTATGGAGTAAGATCATGATTAAACTTACAAGTAATTGTTTAACCATGGATTAGCAAGAATCCAACAAAAGAATTCGAGAAAAGAATGGAAAGAGAAAGAAGAAGAAAATGGGTAAAACAGAAACTGATTTTTCAGAAGGCATAACTTCTTATGTATAATGAGTTAGAAGGTGAGCCATGCATATATCAAAAGAAAGTCCTGAAAGTAATCTAAACTCAGAAAAAAAGAATCACACGAAAATTCCTTGTAGATTTTTCATGGTGACTGTTAGAATGAAAATGCTCCGAAAAAGAAAACTTGTTGCCAGAAAAAAAAACTGCAGCAATTTCTAACTGTAAAAATCATATAAAATCGTGTGTTTGGAATTTGAAGTTGGTGTAAACTACAAAGTTGTAGATATGGAAGTCTTCTAGCAATACTCGCAAGATTGAACCATTTTATGGAGTAGATTGTGTTTTGGAAAATTGTTTACCAAAACTGGGCAGGTTTTATAATTTTCTTGACTAGTTGGTAAACCTTAGAAATCAGTTTTGATTGTCGTATAATCTAAAATCTGGGCCATGACAGTATGAAACTATATTGAATAAGGTTTAATTTGATGTAAGGATGAACAAAAATGGACATGTAACGAAGAAGTTATGATAAAAATAAAAATAATGTTTTGTAAAAGCAAAATTGTGAAAATGAGTTTTATAATTCGGTTTGAAGTAGAATTTTGAATGATGCTATATTTTGGCGTGAGGTACAATTTGACATATGGAATATGTTGTAATGGTGAGTTATGAAACTAACCTAAGTTGAATGAACGAAAAATATCATGAAACGGTTTTATAACAATATTTCGTGTAAGGTATGTTATGTTTATAAGAACCTAGAAGGCTTGAGTATGGTTGTTGTGGGGCGTTTTATTGTTGTGAGTGGATCATGGTGGATCTGATGATATAAGGATGGAAAAATGATGGTGATTTGTGTTTAAATGGTTATTCTCATGAAGGTTTTAGCTAATGTCTATCACATGTTTGATAAAATGCGTAACAGAAAATGTTTTTCTAAACTTTGATATACAACGTATCTTTATTAATGGTGAAATCCATGAGTGAGGCGTGAATGAAGCTATATGAGTTTTAAACCATGAAAATAGTGAGTAAAGCATGTTTTTGAAAAGGTTGCTTGTACATACCTAGGTAACGGTGGATATAAATCTTAAAGGTATGGTTTCTAAACTTGAAATACCAAGTGGTTGATCTAAAGGAAGATCAATGAGTTGTCTATATAAAATGTTTTGAAATCATGTTGGTTTATAAATATATATAACCTTGTGACATGATTGAGTAAAGAATGAATGGGCATACAATGTTTTAACCATGGTATGCCATGTTTAATAAGTATAAGACTTCACATGAAAGTCATAAGAGCCTAAAGGATAAGGATTTTATGTGTTTAATTTATAAACTAACATAAGTTAAATGATTTGATAAATGCCATGAATTCTATTTAGGGGATTGTTTGGTTATGGAGATGAGTTATTTTGAAAACTTACAATGATTAAACCTTTGTTGGTTGGTTATCCATGAATAGTAAAATCAGAGCTAATAATATGGCCTAGTTGAGACATTATTGGGGAAATGAATGCGTATGAACTTATATATGGTTTAAGACCTTATATATGATTTATGATAAGTGTTAAATTTAATTGTATGAAATATGTTCTAAAGTCTAAAAGCTTTAGGTGGTATTTTATTTTATTTTAAAGCAAACTCAAAATTAATGAAATGAAAGTTCTTTAACATGGTAGGTACATTTATGGAAGTCTAGAATCAAAGGTAGAGTTTTGGTTCAAAACTCTAATTTGCAAAAGGATAAATTTTCTACCAAAATGAGGTGTTATGTGCTATATGAGTAATGATCCATGAATCATATGTACATTTATGAGTTTTAAAGTTACTCCAAGTGGATGGATTGGAGAGAGGCCAAAAATGGAGGTTTAGAACCAAACAAGTTAAAGTGTAAAAGGTGTTAAACATGGATTTTTATGCCTTTGGATTAGATCCTTAAAGAAGTGATTTGATACAACTTATATCTTTGTAAAATACCTTGTAATAAGGTCTATAATTTTGTCTAAGAATGGTAACATTTGAGTTAATAGGTTGGAAGTTAAAATTCATCAAAGTGGGTATTCAGAAAATTAAAATTTTTAGAAACAGAAAATCTTGTCCTAGTATGGAAACGGATTTGGATAGGATGTTTCACCCCACTATTTTCAGGCCTTACCAAACTGATTTTAAACAAATTTTATTTTTTTTAAATACTACATAGTATGAGGTAGAACATATCCGAAAATGGATATAATCCAACGTGTAATGAAAGAGATAAAAATTCACAAAATTAGCACGAAAATCACGAAATCTTAAATTTCCAGATTTTTGCCAAGAGCCTGGGTAGTGTGCAGGCTGTCCTGGGCAGTTTATAGATTGTTTTTGGCATGCCGAGCCATTTTAGTTCACCGAGTCGATTTTGAGCGTTACGCAATTTTTTTGATATGTAGTTCAGTTTTTCTTGTAGAGTCCAAATATGTAATCATTGTGTAGCAGTTTTTGGACAACCCCAAAAAGTGAAAAATCGAACTTGGAAAAGAATAAAGAAAATTAGCGTATTGAGCTAAATTAAGAAATGTTTGAAGGTATTACTAACTTAGTTTTATTCTGACTAAACTAAGTTAAATAAATCTAGATGGGTGATATTTAACCAATGTGTCAAGTTGTGTAGTGTTATATGCACACAATGAACTACAAATGTGATAAACTAGTGCATGTGGTAATTATATTGGTAATAAAACTGAGTTACATAAATAACACAGTTGGATGTCTATATCATTAAACATAAAAGTTATACAAAGGACGATAAGATAAAGATATAATCTTAAAATAAGATTTATTCTGGAGGTCAATTAGTTTATTTGATATTGTGTATTGTTGATCTCACATACCGTATAGGTCGTGCAAGGAATGCAAAATGGCAAGGTAAGCAATGAAGCGGTAAAGATAAGTTTTTCAGAACTGGCTCCTATGTGTGAATTACATTATGTGTTACAATGCTTTCATGCCATGATATGTTATGAACTGTTATTGTTCAACTGTTAAATGTTGTTTCACTGTTCTACTCGAACTATATAACTGCTGAACATGAAAAGCATGGTTATGTGAATCATAAAGTATGTTAAATGTTCGGTATGCATATAACCGGGATACATGAATAGAATACTTAACATGTATGAACTATATGTTATGTGAAACTGTTAAACTTGTTGAGCCGTTGTGCTGATTTTTGTTTTAAATAAATCTTTGCAGCTAAGGACTAGATAACTGAGGTGTCCGATAAAGACTATGGAACAAGAATGCTTATGGATTATCACAGGAATAACATATATCCTGATAAAAAAAATTTGGGGTAAACAGTGTTAGCAAAAGGTATAGACTGTAATGACACGTTAAGATACCATTTAAACTGTTAAGTACCAATATAGAGTGTTGCGTAGTTATATATATGAGTGACATGTTGGTACAGATAGAGAATGTAAAAAGAATATATCAATTATTATGTATATGATCTTGAGTTGTAAGGAAATGTATAATGATTACGATTCTGGAATAGAAAAAAGTGTAAGTTATAATCAAACATATCGTTTGTAATTCATTCAAATGCTAAATACTTGGAATAATTTAATAAGAAATTGTAATAATTATATTTACTTACTATTGTTAAGTTGAATATAGTCAGATAAGACTTATGGTTGAGTAGTATCGTCAGCACCGAACCCGATTTTTAAAGTATCCGAATTTGGGGGAGTAAAAATTAGTGGTTCATAAGGAATAGTGGAGAGAGAAGATAAATTTTTAAAAGAAAATGGAGAAAAGATTTGAATGAAAAAGGGATTTAAATGGAGAAGCGGTTAAAATTTTCTCTCCTTTTATTATATACTAGTTATCTGGCACACACAATTGTGTACAAATTTAAAATGTAAAAAAATATAAAATTTAGTGGTGAGCGAAATCATGAGGTGGTGGATAATGGAAGTGGAGCAAAAAAATAGGGATACAAACATTAGGGTAAAAAAATATGAGAGACTACGGTGGCACACGCTGTAACACTCCGCTCCTCAAAATAAATAAACAGAGTATTGATAACTTTAAAATATTTAATAATGATATTTATCAATGAAGTACTAAAATACAATTCTCCAAACAAAGTCAAAATAATCAAAACCTAAAATTGAATCAACTTAGATGGTCAAATGCAACTCTCTTTATCACACTAGTCCTATATCACCCCTACAAATCTGCCGGAAGAAATACACAGCATGAACCAATTGCCCATTACAGATATAGATATACAAAAGATAGAAATCTGATATATGAAATCAACTGAGACAAAATACTGAACAAAGCCTCAAGCTTAATTACCAACGAAAATATAATTTTCAAAGATCTTAATAGAATATATCTGAATCAACCGAATTAACAAAACAAACAGAAGAGTAAAGAAATAATTAACTGAAATAACTAACTCAATTAATTGAATTGAATAGAAATAAACAAAACTAATACAATGAAATAATAGGTTGAATCAAATGGTTGGGTGTTATTTCGTACCGATTGAGCTCAGAAATATACATTGCCACGCAGGCAAGTCAAAATAAAGTCACACAGGCAAGTCAAAATAATGACACACAGACAAATTAAAATAATGTCACACAGACAAATCACACATTGGATCGCGAATCCAAATGTATGCAAATCGGATAGGTGTGTTTGACACAATATCACCAATCCGCAGAATAGAAAACTAGGGTCAACCCATACGTCTCCCACAACTAAAACACCAAATGGCCCACTTCCTCCAGAGCCTAAAACGGAGACGTCGTGGGCAAATCACACTAACACAAAAAGTGTTATGTCTCTCGTGCCAAGACAACATGCCTGTGGTACCCCCACAGTTGGTTATAGCTTAGGTATACCCTACGATATATTCTAACAAAAATACCATGTCACAACACATGCGACATAATACCAACAAAAGGGTTCTATATGTACATGTTAAACCAAATCAAATCATAATCACAATGTCTCAAAAAGAAAGTAACAACATGTACCGCTCTATAATTATCAAAAATAAATACTAGACATTAGGTTCAAAGAGTACAAATACGAGTAATATGTATCAACTCCAAAATAAAACTATTATATGAATTTTATAAGAAACAATTATGTGAAATAATAACGAAACTCGAAACAAGGAATAGAACGAACAAATCAAATTTAACAAGAGTATCGCTGAAAGAGTGCGGAATCCGTATCTGAATTAAGCAATGTAAACCCGAAAATTATATTCCAAATATGATTTGCTTAGGCTCCCTCCGTCCGAACTAATTAAAAAGATAATAATAAATATAAATACACTTCTAAAAATATTCTTTTATCTTTACTCCGTTTTCAAACTTAATTATATTATTGTTATTGTCATAATCTGTAAATTTATAAATTCTATAACTATATGCATCTATTAATAACTCTCTTCCGTCCCGAACAAATATTTTTTTCTTAGATACATAATAAAATTACAATTGTATCATTTACTTCCCAAAATAAATTAAGAACCTATATATCACCTTTCATGCAAATTATACGAGAAAAGTATCGATTTAATTATAATTAAGTAATTGAACGTCAAAATAATTGTTTATATGAATGATCATGAATAATCTGCCCATGCCCCCTATACCAACAACAATAATTAGTAATTGTACGAAAGGCTACTCACAGCTAAAACTTAATGTATACATTTTAAAAAAAAAATCGTTCCATCACAGATTCATAGGGACATGATATAAGATTTCATGTGAAGGCTTTTAATAATTAAGAATCCTGTCAAGGTCCATTAGTATACATACATGCAATTCACCATTAATGTATCACATACATACCTTTAATATACATATTTTAATATATCAATGAATATATCAATTAATGAAGGCCCTAAAATAATTCTCTATTTGTTTAAAAGTAATTTTACCATACATGTTGACTTCCCCGGTTAGATTCAAGATGGGTCTCCTCTTTTCTCTTGTTGAGTCGCCACACTTTCTTCTTTCTCCTCTCTTTAATCAATTTGTATCAGATATCAAATATATTGTGAGAAAAATTAGGTTTTACTTAATATTTACGTACGTATACGTATCTTATTGTTTCTCCAACTTTTAATAAAATTTTAATATTACACAAATGTAAACTAGACCCAATTAGTTTAAAGGCCCAAATTAATGAAATCCCTTATTTATTATTGTCTACAAAAATTAAATACAATTTGACCTACCAATTAAAATATTTAAAATATAGATTAAATGTTATTTATTTATTTTATTTTATCTTTTCTTTATTTATTTTTTCTTAGGTATTACATACGCGGTGTGTGTGCAAGTTATATGGGCAAAAGAGTAAAAAACTGTCAAAATAAAAAGATAAAAGAAAGTTATACAAATGATAAAATAATAATATAACTAAACTTATAAGGGCAAAAGAGAAAAAAAAATAGTATGACACAAATTCACCGCTGACTTGAGTCGTTTTATACTAATAAGATATATATATATATATATATATATATATATATATATATATTAGTAAAATCTCTATTTAAGAATAGTATTTTAACCAAATTATTTATATTCTAATCGAGTATGTTATTACTAAATAGTATGTATTTGTACAAAATATTTTTTCAACACCCAAAAATATCCACTTTAAAAAAAAACATCAATAAGAACTCCCTAATAATTATTATTCAAAAAATATTTATGCAAAGTTAAAGAAAACATAAATTATTTAGATTTTCAAACTAGGAAAATTAAATTTTTATAAAATGTAGTCTTTTATAGAAAATGTATTGCTTTTTATAGGAAATGTAGTTTTTATGTAAAATATAGTCCTTTATAGGAAATGTAGATTTTTATAGAAAATTTAGTCTTTTAAAATTAATATCTTCTCTCATATATATATATATATATATATATATATATATATGAAATTATTACTATATAGATGTATATTTTCTTAATACTTTTAACTTAAAAAGATATAACATATTACTTACTTTAGTAAGTTATTCCTATTTATAACCTACCAAATTGGGACCAAATTTGTTTATAATATCAGAGATGTTATTCTTATATGTAGTATTCCTAAATAGGTGATTTTCCTCAGATATATACATACATACATATATATATATATATATATATATATATATATATATATATATATATTAAAGTTTAACTGATAATGATACATTAACTCAAAAGTAATTGAAGCAATACTCGAGGGAAGGTTCTCACAACTCAAGTATTGTTCAATGCTCCCTAATGATTTAGTAGCACCAATGAGAAAATTATAATTAATAATGTATCAAAACTCACATAAATGATTAAACAATTCTATGAAAAGCTAAAATAATTATTAAAATTAAATTTACATAAATGAGTAAAGAAACTTTACTTAAAGGAATAAATAAACTTATACAAAATTGAGAGTCGATCACATAAATGAGGAAATAAACTTCATATAATGGTTAACAAAAGTGAAAATAAAGTCACATAAAGGCATAAATATATAAATTCACATAGAAGTGAGAAATGGGAAAACAAACTTCTGAAAAAAGTTAAATTAATTCACACAAAAGTAAAAATAAATTTCACATAAAAGTTTAAATGAATTCTAATAAAATTGATTGTCCAACCTAAAACCTAAAAGTCACGAGAGTGTTTCAATCTTAACTATCAGCCAAATACATCATTGTTTTTTTTTTTCTCAAGAAAAAAAAAATAAGAAGAAAAAAATAGAAGCTGAACAAATATGAGCTCCAGCTCAGAACTGTAATAAACTCTCTGGCCAAGTTTCAAAATGAACTGTTTTACCCATTAATTACTTGCTCTTTATTATAAGATCCATGATAGAATATAAATTTATTTACGTTAATTTTCATAATTATATTTTAGATTGATTGACCATATCTTTTGTATTACTTTGTAGTGATTGATATCTTGTAATTATCATTATCCTAGCCTAGAATTACGTTAATCATTGTTGTATATTAGGAACACTTGTTCAAGGCAATACAACACACACAGAGAATTCCTTTCACTTTCATGGTATCAGAGCCATAGAAAAGCAACTTCTCCTCCTTTCTTTTCCTCTTCTTCTTCATCGCCATCTCTCATTCTTCATCAATGGCTGAAAAGATTCATCCCGCCACCACCATAACAAATATCAAGACAGCCATTCCCCACACACTGAATTACTAATTGGAAGACTTTATTCACAATCCATGCTAAAGCCACGCTCACCTACGAGCACATCGTGCCACCACTGGTCGATGATAAGGCGACAACTCCGACCTCTCCTCCAAAAACTGAGGTTGCACTTCTAGCCGAGAAGGCTAATTGGGATCGTATTGACAACATTGTTCAACAATGGATTTATGGAACCATCTCCAAGGATCTCCGAAACACCATAATTGATCCCGACGACACGGTTGCCGATGCTTGGAACCATTTGGCGGAATTGTTCCAGGATAATAAGACTTCTCAGGCCATTCACCTCGAGACAGAGTTCGCAACCACTAATTTGCGTGAATTTCCTGATGCAAAGGCGTTCAATCGTCGCCTTAAGGTGCTGGCCGATTAGTTGGCCAATGTCGGAGCCAATGTCTGTGACCAAAGAATGGTGTTGCGTCTTCTCACTGGCTTTACCGAGGCATATGACAGTTTTGTGATGGTGGTTCAGAACATAAAACCTCTACCAACGTTCGCTCAAGCACGGTCAATATTGCTTCTAGATGAAACCACAAAGGCCGAACGAGCCAAACTCGAATTAGGTTTGACCTCTGCTCTTTTCATGAATTCCAATACTGATAATTTGAAAAATAATGGACAACAACAGGAGACGGGTCAGAACAGGAATTCAAACAATAAGGGTTGGAAGAACAATGGCAAAAATTGCGGTGGAAACAACCAACGCAACCAGCAAACTCGCGGTGGCCGTGGTGGTGACAATCGTAACCAACAACGGCCTCCACAGCAGGAGGCCTGGAATTTCCCACCTTGGGGTAGGTGGGTCCCTCAGCCGTGGGCTACCCCACTGTGTCCTTATCCCACCGCCCCTTGGGGTGTCCGTCCACCAATGGCGGCAAGGTAGTAGGGTGTCTTTAAAAGTAGTATGCACACAAGTCAATCATGTTTGATGATAAAGCATATACTTTGTAACAATCTTATTCATTTATTAATAAAAAGTATTAATTTATTACAGGTTTTTAATTATCTACATGATGTTGTTTTATAATATGTGATAAACCTACAGTTTTAAGCAATGCTTTTAGAATAATGATGATGATCATTCTAATGAGATCTAAATTCTTAGAAAGCTTAAAACTAAAATAGTTCCCAATCGTTGGATTACTAAATTGGGGATTAGTGAATCCTGGATAGATTGGTACATACGCTACTTTCTCATCGGATGAGGATGATTGATCTCATGATCATTTGTGTGGAGATACTAAAGCAAGTATGTAGATGCTTATTAGAGAATAAGTTCAATTAACGCGGCTCGCTAAGGAATACCTAATGGAGTTTTACTTACCCGTCAATAGGAATTCTCAGTAGTGATAGTCAGACATGTGATCCTTGGACTTGAGATCATCATAAGATCTCGTGTATGATGAGTTATACTTTGACTTATTCCTTAAGACCCTTAGGGTATATCAAAGGGTATGCTTGGGTATAATAAGTTGTACACTGGAGATAATGTATGATCAATAAAGAATCTACCACTTCTAGTAAAAGAAGAGAAATGTCCTATGTGATTCGATAAATGACAACCTAAGTAGTCCTTGGCAAAGGCGTAATGAAATTAGAAAGGAGTTTCTAATTTGCATTATTTGGTGTCATGCATTTAAGAGTCGAAATAGATATAATTAAATAAAATAAGACTTGTGATGTAAATTCCATGCCTTATATTTAATTGGGACATCAGATGGTGGAAGAATTGAATTGTCACGGTAACTATTTACTCAAAGGTTCTTTTATGATTAATGTTGAAATCTATATTATCTAGAAAGTCGTTGATCGCTAGGGAGGCTTATCCCTATCAGAGAATAAATATTATTTATTTAAATAAATTATTAGTTTAATTTATTAATTTAAATAAGATTAGAATTGTTCTAATTGATTTATTCACAACCGGCTTAATATGGAGAACCTATAGGGTCACACCATAAAAGGAAGAATAATTATTTAAGAAGTTAATGGCATAATCGTAATAATAAGTTAAGTATATTTAATTTAATCTATGGTGATAGAATAAATTAAATAGCTTAATATTTATTATTTAATATTTTGGAAATATTAAATATAAATTAATAAGAGGAGTCTTATTATTATTATTACTATCATTATTATTTAATTCCTAAAGGAGTGTGGGAATTAATTAATAAAAGTATTCTCAAATATCCTAATAGGATTTGGAGGCAAATTAATTAAAAGAGTTTAATTAATTATCCCTAATAAGATTAGGGAGCTTAATTAATTAAAAGAATTTAATTAATTAAAATAAAACTCAAATCCTTAATTGTTAAGGAGGGTTGCCTACATCTATAAATAAGAGGAGTTTTATTATGGGTGAAGTGGTTGTTGATTTTTTACCAACATACGTAATTCCAATAGTTGGGAGAGTACGTTCTTTTCTATAGAGATAGAAAACTAGGGTTTGAGCCAAATACTCATCTTCTTGAATCCTTTTTCTTCCTTGGTGGATCACCTCTAGAGGTCAAACACTTGGGTGGCTAACGTTGATCAAAGGAAGGAACCAAACTCGGTGGATTCAAGTTGAACGCGAAAAGGATTGGAGATGAACTTGTACCTGAGGAAGCTCGAATCTTCAAGGGTATGATTCTTGTTCTTTCTTTTTTGTTTAATTAATAATTGTGCATAAAGGGTGATCCGGGTTTATGGTTTGTAAAATTTTAAAACTATGATTTTCTACGTTTTCTCTTACTTTGTGTAATTTGATTGCGTTAATGAATATTACAAACCTAACAGTGGCATCAGAGCCAAACCTTTATGCGAATTATTAATTATTTTAATTTGATATATATATTGATATATGTTTAGAATAATTTAATTGGGCATAATTTTGTTGTATAAAATTTATTAAAAAAAAAATCGCTAAATCCTATTAAGGAGTTAACGTGAGTCTTTAAGTTATAGGTGATTTTAAAAAGTTACAATTGATTCTTTTTTAAAAGTTTCCTGCAGCGTGGCCACGTTCCAAAGTTATCAGGAGTATGATATTAACTTGTTATGCTAAAGTTATCAGAAGATCAAGTAGCATATCCTGTTATTACGTGATTCTTTTTCAAGGGAGATATACGGATTATAATATATATATATATATATATATATAATATATTATGTATTATATATATATATATATATTCTTAATTATTTTATAATTAAAATAAAATATTTATTTTAATTTTAAAATAAAAAGTTTATTTTAATCTTAAAATAAAAGTATATTTTAATTTTAAAATTGAATTTCATGCTAACTAATTAGAGTTGAAATTGGATTCTATATTTTCTTAAATAAAGGAGTTTATTTAGATATGAAATAAGATTTCATATTATTCAAAATAAAAGAGTTTATTTGTGAATAGGAAAGAGAATCCTAATTTCCTTAAATAAAGGCGTTTATTTAGATATGAAATAAGATTTCACATTATTCAAAATAAAAGAGTTTATTTGTGAATAGGAAAGAGAATCCGTGTTTCCTTTTATAAAGGAGTTTTTTTTTACTTGGAATTGGATTCCATAATTAATTAAAATAAAAGAGTTTATTTTGATTAAAGATTTTGATTAAAATAAAATAATTTATTTATTCAAAATTGGATAAATTAAAATAAAATAGTTTTATTTTGATTTAAATTTGGATTAAAATAAAGGAGTTTATTTTATTCAAAATTAGATTTTATACTAACTAAATTTGTCCATTAAATGATATCAATATATATATTGAATGTTTATTATTCATGAGATGAATGTTATTTATCGATGCATATGATGATGTGTATGATAATAAATGGGATTGATTATGGACTATCGACCAAACGCGATTGGATTTTATTTTAGTTGGATGCATTGAATGTATGAGTTTTATTAAATGGGGTCTGCGTACCTCGTCTTCTCTAATTTTTTTTCTTAATGTAAATTCTAACTTCCTCTTATGTAATTCCCCTTGACTGCTGATCAAAGATTCTATTTATTTTAAATAGTTTTTGTAATATGAATATTTAGAATAAATTTTGAAGAATTGGAGATCAAGGATCAAGGAGCGTTTGAAGACCCGTTTATAATGGAGCCCGGATTTAAATGTAATAGTTATATTTAAATATTAATTCTTGCACCCTTAGGGTTTGACCTTTTGGTTCATTTGGTGGCTCTAGTGAACCAAACTAGAATAAAAGTCCATAATCAATCCAGGTAGAATATAGTATTCTATATGTGCATGCTTATACTATATATATTATATATTATGCAAACATGCTTCGCATGTTAATTAATATGACGCGATTTTATATATATATATATGTGCATGCAGCTAAACAAGATGAGACAAATTAATAACAAACCTCTCAAATTTTTATATTAAGTCCTAAGCGCTCAAAGATATTTGGAATATCGAACGTCGCCTTTCTAGCATGATAAAATTAAAAGAGTATTAAATATTTAATATGAGTTTGTTGTGAATACCACAAAGCAAGTATTAAGTATTTAAGATGTTAATTTATCACATTTGATGCTTATAAAGAAAATTGAACAATATTGTTTTGTTGTGTCACCACAAGGACAATATTTTTCTTTTTTGAATATATGGAGTGCTAGGTTGACTTAACTTAAATCATTTTTATTCGAGACGCACACACACTTGACCATTATGATTTAAGAGGCAAAATACAAGGAGTTACATAGTTGATGTAATTGACAAGAGTTGTCTACCTATTTATTTATATATAGTTTGTTGTGTCACCACAAGACTTTATGGGATCTTTATTCTCACTAGCAAATCTTTAATTAGATTTTGCCGAACTATATAAGTGAGGGTAATATAGTTTGAAGAAAATAGTGGGAGATACCAATTTAAAATAAGACCTAATTTATTTTGGTAATTAATAAAAGAATGTATGCTAAAATATTGTTAATTACAAATTCATTTACAGAATTTTACAATGTCTAAATTACTATCACTGCGAAGCATATTTGATGCTATTTAATCGGACCGAATTAAACGGATTGGTTAGGAAAATTGAGAAAAGTTCTCACGGTTGAAAAGCTATCTTATGTCCTTAATACGCTTATCCCTGCAATGGTTGCAGATAATGCCTCTTAGGAAGAGATTGTTACTTTTAGAAAGTGACAAGATGATGCACAGTTGGCTCAATGCATCATTCTCGCATCCATGAGTAACGAGCTTCAGCATCAGCATGGAACTATGGATGCTTCTACTATACTCCTGCACATCAAGTAGTTGATGGTAAGAAAAGTAGGACTGATAGATATCAGATATCTAAGAAGCTCTTCCGATCTAGAATGACCAATGACACTACAGTACAGACACATGTCCTAAACATGATCAATTTGATTGATCAATTAGGACAACGGGTTTTGTTATGGATGGAGAGTTGAGCCAAGATTTGATCTTGCACTCACTTTCATGATTCCTTTCATTAATTGTTGTGAATTTTTCATATGAACAAGCTAGATATCGCCCTCACCGATTTGCTTAACATGTTGAAAAATGATGAGAGTCACTTTCAACCAAGAAAGACCATGTCTTACTGGTAGGGGCCAAAGGATCTTCTGAAAAGAAGAACGATTCAAAGAAGGTAAATAGAAAGGAAAAAACAAAGGATAATAAGAACAAAACTGATACGAATAGCAAAGGAGTTTGCTTCCACTGCAATGAGCCTGGACACTGGAAAGAAACTGCGAGAAGCATCTTGCAAAGCTAACCAGAAGAAGCTTAGTGAAGTTTTGGTTACAATTACAATTTTGTTCATGATTGAAATAAATTTTTCTTTAAGTTAAGGTTCTACTTGGGTATTGGATACCAACTTTGGTTATCATAAATAAAGATTTATGAAGGGACCAAGCAGAAGTGAAAAGCTGAACATAGATAAGTAATCCTATGTGTGGGAAATGAAGCAAAGGTTGCTGTTTTAGCCATAGAAACTTATAGTTTAGCATAGCCTACGGGCAAATCTATTAAGTCAATAAGTTGTTATTGTATTTCAGTTCTCGTTAGAAACATTATTTTCATTTTGTTATTGGACAATGAAATTTGGTATTATAATTAAGAACAAATGTTGTTCTATTTATAATAATAATGTTTTATATAGAACTAGAATATTACTTAATGGATTTTGTATACTTAACTTACGTGAAAAATTATTTTACAAATTGAACAAACTAGTATAAGAAAAGGAGATGATCATTCAAAGAGTTGAATGTATGTATTTGCTGAAATACAAGTGTGAATTATTTGAAAGGTTCAAAGAATTCAGAAGTGAAACAAATTGGCAAAGTATTAAGATTCTTTGATTAGATCAAGAAATAAATACTTGTGCAATAAGTTTCTAGATCATCTCAAATAGGGTTTTCTCATAATGGACGCCTCCTAATACGCAATAATTGATTGATGTATCTGAAAGGAAAAATCGTACCTTGTTGAACATGGTGTAGTCCATAATGATTTTACCAACATTCCAGTATCCTTCTAGGATCATGTCCTAGAAATGGCTACATATCTACGAAAAGGTAACCTCAAAATCCGGCCCCAAGACTCCATAAAAAGTTATGGACAGGGAGGATTCTTAATCTTAAGTATGTTAAGATTAGGGGTTGTCCAACTTATGTGAAAAGGTTTCAAAGGATACGCTTGGGACAAAATTTGATAAGTACAGATTTGTGGGACATTGTGACGCCCCCAAAATAGGTATACATCACCCATCTTGGGTCGCCAGAAAATACACTACTTACAACTCCATTTATTCAACTGTCGTGCAAAATACGGCGACTCATATACTGTGAGTTTCAATACAAATATTTTTACGTATATAATGCGACAATATTCATATTTAAATCATTACAATGCCATATAAAGTACAACAGCAAATATATCAAGTCCCTAAAGGGACACGAGAAGATTTCTGTTCTCCTCATTCTAATGGAGTGCAACTTTGACGTTTCCAAATTCTGATTCGCCTCACCCTATTTTAGTTCACCAAAATTAAATATCAAATGATGTATAAAATATGTCACACACATTTTAAGTTCTTAGTACAATTATTATACCACACCGTTTCATAATTTGATTAGGCTTGTGACTAATTTGTATCGCCACTTTATACCCATGTTTTCTCTGCTAGTCCCAGCTACACTTTTATTACCTTAGCATGTGATCTGATTCTGCTTTCTATGAAATTGATCAACATAAACAATGCTTGCATTCCTTATCTACACTTGGAATAACATTACACTCAATAGAAATACTCACAATATTATACTCACAATATTGTAGTCAAAGAATTCTATATTTTTAGTGTAGTGATGGTGTGTGTTTAGTTACTCAACCGAGCAACCTATTTATACTAAAAATTTAGTAAACAACTAGCACACCTACTTTGAAAAAATAATCAAATGAGGTATATAATAATGATAGTGGAATTTATGGTCCCATCGAGAAAATTAAACCAACTTGTACACGTTTTAACAAAATTTATTCAATAATAGAGTTGTGGTCCATACTACTTTAGAAAAAGTAAAGTGTCAGCAAGTCCTGCCAAACTTACTTTTGTAGAAAGAAAATAATTGAACAAACGTCTGTATATCATACTTATCTTTAATCAACACCTTTTATTCATCAATTATTAACATAGACTCTCAATACTGCCAACTGGTTTAATTATATCATATCAAATAATATAAGTCACTGTGTAATAACTACTGTGAAAATTATTGAAATAAATACCGAGTGACTTCTTACGTAAGAATAAAATCAATACCTTACTTATAAACAATTTAAATTCTATTAAAAGTAAGGATCAACATCAAATCATAATTATCTCGAATAACATATACACCAACTAATAATTCATTACTCATTTAAGTTGTCTTTGCATAATATCATTATATTTAATAATGTTCATGTTTTACAACTTATAACAAATCCTTTATCTTTGAAAACATTACACGTTGCATACGTGCATGCTCGACGTCCTCCGATTACCTCCGAAAATATAACAGTCCCAAAGATAACCATTTTGACCCCTACTAACGACCTCAAATTGAAAAACGTAAAGAAAAAAAGTTGTAGGTCTATTCATCCTCGTTTCGGATCATCTTGAATCTCCTCAATCATAATTCGTATGAAAATGTTATGCCTAATTTATTAAAAGATGTCCAAACAAATTTTGGCTTAACACTTGACCAGCGCCTAGGCGCCCAAATTTGGCCTTGGGCAAGCGCCTAGGCACCCAATAACAGAATCTAAGCGCCGAGCCTAGCGCCTAGGCGCTCGACCATTTGCACTTAACCCCTATTTTCCAAATTTTGCAACTTTTGACACACATACTTCAAATCTTTATAACTTCTTCATCCGTTATCGGAATCAGTCCGTTTTCGAGGATATGGAAAGCTTGTAACATGCTCTACAAAACCCCCATGATTTCATAATCTTTTAGATTCATTAATTATTCCGAAATTTGGCCCCAAAGTCCTCCAAGACTAAGTTTTTCATCGTTTAACATGATTTACGAAAACTTTCACCATTACTTCAATTTAAATCTTTTTTAGTCCGTTCAAATTAGAATATTTCCATAACTTCTTAATCTATAGATCCTCCTCCTCTTATTTTACACATAAATCAACCATCAATACTTTTACAAGTTTGATTTAAGTCATCAACATAACTTTTGTTCATCCTCAAACATATGCCCAACTTTTAATCTTAAATTCTATTATGACATGGATTAAACATAAAATCTTTATCATATACTTCCTTATTACTTTGGATCCATCATGATCCCCTATAACCCAACTTTCAACAAATCAAACTTTTAGGAAAATTAAAGAGATGAAAAGTTTTGGTTTTACCTTTTGAGTTCTTATTCTTCCTTCATGCTTCTATGGTTTCATCTTCTTCTTTCTTCCTTTCTTTCTTTTTCCTTTCTCTCTTCTCTCTTTCTTCTTCTGAACATGCTACGGGAGGGAGCATGAGAGAATGAGAAAGTGTGCTAAAAATAAAAAATGATGGTATTTTTTTTCTTCTTCTTCCTTTCTTCTTCTTCTTCTTTTCTTCTTCTTCTTCTACATATTTTGTCTACAGGAGAAAGGAATCAAAAGAAGGCTGATAATTGCCTTATTAGGCTAATAGGTTAGCTAACATCATTGCCCCCACACTTGCCTAACATTGAAATATTCCACCAATCATGAAAGACTTTGGTGAATGAATTATGAAAGTTTGGAGCATATGGAAAATTAATATCAGCATTTCTTCCACAATTATTTCCCCCACCATTTCCCACTTACTCTCTTTCTTCTCTATTATCAACATTTCATTAATTCACTTTCCCATTTTATTAGCTCATTTATCCGATTAATTGTTCGTTTGACCATTTAACAATTTAACATATTTAAATTTTAAAATAATAATCATAAATTAAATTAGACTTTTATTTTATAAAAGTCGGGGTTTTACAGACATCCTAAAGTAAGTTTAGGGCATATGTTCTATAATTTTACTTAGCAAAAGGTGTTTGTTACGAAACACGCTGCCTTCTAAGATAAATGTGTTTATCATTGAAGGGGCTAGTGGGAAGATAATAGATCTTGAAGAGTTCAAGAACCACAAAACACTATAAGTCAAACAAGAGGAACCTATAGATAGACATATTGTACCACAAAACCGAATCAGTAAATCGAATAAGACCAAGATACCTAGAGGTATGGATTCATCATGGATGATGATGATGAGGTACGATCATAGAAGATGATGATCCAGAGTTACATACGATGAGGTAAGAGTTCTAGTGTGTACAAAAGGGTCAGTGGGAGCGTCGTGACATTCCTAGTATTATATATTGATATATTACGAATAAGGAATGACATACCAATGCTGCAATCAGTAAAGATAAAGTTGTTTAAACATTCCTCCATGAATGATTTGGAAGAGTATCTTAATTGGGGATGCAAATCTATATAGATAGATTTAAGAGGATGCTCGAATTAACCCAAGGAACGTATATTCATTTGATGCTAAAATCGTTTAGCATGGAAAACTCCAAGAGTTGTCTCATGTTGATGAGCCATGGGGTGTATCTCTCTTAATAGTCCCCACAGACTCCTAAAAAGAGAGATCGCATGAGTGACAATCATGTATGCAATGAAATGTACGAGACCTGATGTTGTTCTATTATATTCGGAGAAGATCAACAGAAGACAGTTGAAAACATCTTCAAGTACTTAACCAAAGACTAAGGATGTGATCATATTCATGGTGGGTCTAAATTAAAACTAGAGGGCTAATGCACTCAAGTTTTTCGTATGTACCAAGACGGCAGAAAATCCACTTTAAGGTAAAGTGTTACCTTGAACGGTGGTACAGTGAATCGGAAAGGTTTCAAATAGCAAAGAGTTGCTAGTTTAGTAATAAAGACAAAGTATATAGCTGTAAATGAAGCTGTAAGTTGATTGTTTGGATGATAAGTTCATTACAGAACTAGGAATAGTTCTTAAGTCTCATCTTGGATCTAAACATTTGTTGTGGCACTTTTATTTGATTATAGGAATCATTGAAAGATAAGAAATCACTATAGAGATAGTGGGCTCTTAAGAACAATATTACATATCCATTTACTAAAGCTTATCCAACAGCAGGATAATCGTCACTTAGAGAAGAAGGGTATGAGATACCATGGCGATTGGCTTTAGTGCAAGTGGGAGATTGAAAGTAGTATGCACACAAGCCAATCATGTTTGATGATAAAGCATATACTTTGTAACAATCTTATTCATTTATTAATAAAAAGTATTAATTTATTACAGGTTTTTAATTATCTACATGATGTTGTTTTATAATATATGATAAACCCATACTTTTAAGCAATGCTTTTAGAATAATGATGATGATCATTCTAATGAGATCAATATTCTTAAAAAGCTTAAAACTAAAATAGTTCCCAATCGTTGGATTACTAAATTGGGAATTAGTGAATCCGGATAGATTTGTACATACATTGCTTGCTCATTAGATGAGGATGATTGATCTCATGATTATTTGTGTGGAGACACTAAAGCAAGTATGTAGGTGCTTATTAGAGAATAAGTTCACTGAATATGGCTCGCTAAGGAATACCTTATGGAGTTTTACTCACTGTCAATAGGAATTCTCAGAGTGATAGTTGTCTGAGTGATCCTTGACTTGAGATCATCATAGTATCTTGTGTATGATGAGTTATACTTTGACTTATTCCTTAAGACCCTTAGGGTATATCAAAGGGTATGCTTGGGTATAATAAGTTGTACATAGAGATAATGTATGATCAATAAAGAATCTACCACTTCTAGTAAAAGAAGAGAAATGTCCTATATGATTCGATAAATGACAACCTAGTAGTCCTTGGCCAAGGCATAATGAAATTAGAAAGGAGTTTCTAATTTGCATTATTTGGTGTTGTGCATTTAAGACTCAAAATATATATAATTAAATAAAATAAGACTTGACGTAAATTTCATGTCTTATATATTTAATTGGGACATCAGATGGTGGAAGGATTGAATTGTACTAGTAACTTTTTACTCAAAGGTTATTTTATGATTAATGTTGAAATCTATATTATCTAGAAAGTCGTTGATCGCTAGGGAGGCTTATTCTTATTGTAGAATAAATATTATTTATTTAAATAAATTATTAGTTTAATTTATTTATTTAAATAAGATTAAATTGTTCTAATTGATTTATTCACAACCTGGTTTAATATGGAGAACCTAAAGGGTCACACCATAAAAGGAAGAATAATTATTTAAGAAGTTAATGGCATAATCGTAATAATAAGTTAAGTATATTTAATTTAATTTATGGTGATAGAATAAATTAAATAGCTTAATATTTATTATTTAATATTTTGGAAATATTATATATAAATTAATAAGAGGAGTCTTATTATTATTACTACTATTATTATTATTTAATTTCTAAAGGAGTTTGAGAATTAATTAATAAAAGTAGTCTCAAATATCCTAATAGGATTAGGAGACAAATTAATTAAAAGAGTTTAATTAATTATCCCTAATAAGATTAGGGAGCTTAATTAATTAAAAGAATTTAATTAATTAAAATAAAACCCAATTCCTTAATTGTTAAGGAGGGTTGCCCACATCTATAAATAAGAGGAGTCTTATTATGGGTGAAGTGGTTGTTGATTTTTTAACAACAGACATAATTCCAATAGTTGGGAGAGTACGTTCTTTTCTATAGAGATAGAAAGAAAGGAACAAAACCCGGTGGATTCAAGTTGAACGCGAAAAGGATTGGAGGTGAACTTATACCTGAGGAAGCTCGAATCTTCAAGGGTATGATTCTTGTTCTTTCTTTTTCATTTAATTAATAATTGTACATAAAGGGTGAAATGGGTTTTTGGTTTGTAAAATTTTAAAACTCTGATTTTCTACGTTTTCGCTTACTTTTTGCAATTTGATTGCGTTCATGAATATTACAAACCTAACAGTCTTGGGTGCTCGTCCTTCTCAATCGTTCTACACCGCAACTCCGGCTCCAAGTGTTTATGCTCCAACTGACATTGATCAAGCAATGCACACTCTCTCTTTGAACCAGCTGGACGAAAATTGGTATATGGACACTGGAGCGACGTCTCACATGACCACTAATCCTAGTACACGCACGCCTTATTTTAATTTGAGCAAAACTAATGGAATAATTGTTGGTAACGGTAGGATGATTCCAATTCGTGGTTATGGTAATACCTCCCTTACCCAAACAAATCCACCCTTACATCTCGAAAATGTTTTACATGCTCCTAACCTGGTTAAAAACCTTATTTCGATACGTAAATTTACTAACGATAATATGGTTTTCGTTGAATTTGACCCCTTAGACTTTTTTGTGAAGGACCTCCAAACGGGGAGCAAACTTCTGCGATGTGAAAGCAAGGGAGAGCTCTACCCTTTCACCACCAAAAATTGGGCTATTTCATCTTCAGCACCTTCTTCTTTTACAATCATTTCTCCTAGTATTTGGCACTCCCGTCTAGGTCATCCGGGAGATGTAATTCTTAATACTCTTTGCAAAAACAATTTTATTAGTTATAATAAAGCTCGTAACTTTTTTTGTTCATATTGTCCCCTTGGGAAGTCTGTTTAATTGTCTTTTTATGATTCTTTATCTTTCACTACTATGCCTTTTGATATTGGTCATAACGATTTGTGGATGTCACCTATTCTTAGCTCATCCGGCCATCGTTATTATGCATTATTTCTTGATGATTACACTAATTTTTTGTGGACTTTTCCTTTGTCTCACAAATCACAGGTTCACCACATTTTTCTTTCTTTTCGAGCATTCATCAAAACTCAATTCGAAAGAGAAATAAAATCATTTCAGTGTGATCATGGCCGTGAGTACGATAATGGTCCTTTTCATAAATTTTGTGAACAAATGGCATGTCATTCCGTTTTTCGTGTCCTCACACTTCTCCTCAAAACAGAAAAGCAGAACGAAAAATAAAATCCATAAATAATATTGTTCGTACTCTGCTTGCACATTCATCTATGCCTCCCTCCTTTTGGCACCACGCTCTACAAATAGCTACTTACCTTCTAAACATCCTTCCCCAAAGGCTTTAGGCTACAAATCTCCTACACAAATTCTTTATCAAAAGAATCCTTCCTATTCTCATCTTTGGGTTTTTGGGTGTTTATGCATCCCACTCTTTCCATCCACCACAATTAATAAACTCCAAGCCCGTTCAACTCCGTCTGTCTTTCTAGGTTATCCTTCCAATCATAGGGGGTACAAGTGTTATGATTTATCGGCTCAAAAAATTATCATTTCGCGTCATGTGCAGTTTTATGAAACACAATTTCCATTTTCCAAAATCCATACTCCAAATACTCATACATATGATTTTTTAGAGGATGGTTTGTCTCCATTGCAAATTCACACCTTGCATCAAAATGTCGCCCAACATCAACTCCCTCAATCTCCTTCTCCGGCCCAGTCTCCTGTTATGACGCCCCCAAAATAGGTATACATCACCCATTCTGAGTCACCAGATACATGGTACAGAAACAACAACAACTTTATTAATAGAATTATCGTGCAAAATACGACAACACATAAACTGTGAGTTTAAATACAAATATTGTCTTCTAGACAATATCCACACTCAAATAAGTTCTCATTATAATTATTGATACACTATTTTACAAAATAGTGAGGACTGCTAAAAAACTATCTAGAACCATCATTCCACACCCCGACTAATCCCCGCTATATTCTCGCTTCCTGAGAAGAAAAATGGAACAAAAAGGAAAAGGGTGAGCTCAACTAGCCCAGTAAAGAACATTATAACTAAGATAATATAGAATAAATTATCGTTAGTCCACAATAGGGAAAAATTTGATAGAATATAATAGACAATAAGTTTTAGATCAATATTCGCAGCAGAAATAACAATTCATTAGAAGAGTTAAGTAAAGAATGAAATCTACTATCTTCTATGATTTTAAAGTTCATCATCAATATTTTATCCCTGTAACATCATCAAAAATTCATCTTTTCACTACAGGCCAAAGATATTTATCAGTTGGTCATGTTCATCTCAACACATGTTCATCTTTGCACTACAGGCCAAAGATATTCATCAAAAAATCATTCATCTTTGCACTATAGGCCAACGATATTCAGTAACATCATTATTTAGGACTGAGTATGATGAAAAATATTTTTAAAGAAACGAATCCATTGAAACAAAAGGACAAGGATTAAGGATTCGTAATTTAGTTTGTCCAAGTTCAAAAATACTCCATAATAAACCATTATGGGGAAAAATTCAAGAATGAAGATCAAAACATGGATACAATCAAAGCTAGTATCATAATAAACAACTTGGACAAAGAAAAGAAAATTTTAATTTTTCTGTGAATGGTACCGTATACGTGAATAGTGTCGTATACGTGAATAGTAACCTCGACAAAAAGACAAGAATTTCACAAGAAAAATCTTACCAATATTTCGGCATAATGATATTGAAAGAAATAATATCATTTAATAAAAAAAATAACATCCCTTACCTTAAAAGGACAGTACTTTTGACTGAAATACCTGATATAGTGCTGAAAGGAACTTGCACCGTATAGCAACACTCAAAGTATCAAAATACTCATAAAAATACGCTCGATAATCTAACCTAAGCACCCTATTTATAGGAAAATGCTTAGAACACCAAAGTAGAAAATTTAATAAAATATTATTATTTTTAATAAAATTTCCTACGCACACCTTGGGCATCTGATTTCAGCAATTCACATATGCTAGTGGGGCCCACCAAAATGAAAAATATGTTTTAAACAATTTTTTTAACAAAATCAATTCAGACCCAATATTCCGGAACTTCAATAATTCATAATAAATAGCTCTTTTATCAGAAAAATTCGAATCTTATGTCCATTCCATAAGAAATTCAATTCTCTACAACTTTATAAGTTTTTAGAGGTATCTTTCACAATTGCCAAATACCACTCACAACCCTTTGCCACTAACTTTCCAGCCTTTAAAGCTGAAATTAACTTCACCACTCTACTCGGCTATGAACCCTGAAACACAAATTCTGGAGACTTCACATCTCCAAATATAACCTTCTTCGCTTGACAATCAATAGTGGCCTGGTGCTTATCCAACCAGTCCATCCCAAGAATGACATCAAAATCGTGCATACTCATCGGAAGAAGATTATCCCTACGAATCTTATCCCCAAAACTGATCGGACACCCTCGATATAAATCAGAAATAACAACAGAAGTCCCCATCGAGGTACCAATAGACATAACAGAATCTAAAGACTGAGATGGCACACCCAGGTGCCGAACAAAAGACTGAGCAACAACGGAATGAGTAGAACCCGTATCAAATAAAATAGACGCCTCACGATTGCCAACTAAAAGAGTGCCATAAACAGTACCTGGTGCACCTGCCGCCTGGTTATACGTCAAGGCAAACACTCGACCACCCTGACGCTGACCTCCATCATTTCCACGTGGCCCAGTACAATCTCTAGCCATATGACCCATCTTTCCACACAAGAAGCATGCACCGATGAGTCTGTGGCACTGCCTCCCAAGATGATTTGCCCCACAAGTAGCACAAGGAGATATCGGAATGAGATTTGGGTTACCCCCACCAGCTGGTCCTGGATAACAACCCTGATTTTGCCCCTGCTGACGATTATGCCCCTGCTGACAATTATGTCCATACCAAGGTAGCCGGGCTTAACGATTTTGCCTTCTTTGAGGCATCTGCCGATAACCCCCGCTTCGATTCTCGCCACGCCATCGCTGCCCTGCCACCACCACGGCTCTGCTCCATCGCCACCCTGATTCTTTCTGTGCTGACCCAAAGTTTGACCCCTCTGGTCATCTCTGTCCCTCTTTCGACTCCCTTCCGGTTTAGAAGACCGAAAGTCCTGTATCTCTATCTCAATATTCTTGGCAAGATTGGCCATCACCGACACATCTCAGAAACTTCTGTTAATAAGATGTTGCTGATACCTATAATGGATCCTCCACTTGAATTTCTTCCGCATTCTTGCTGCGGTCCTGCTTTGAGGTTCCCAGAAATCTCGCTTGACTGGTGAACCTCGTCATGAAATCCGTGATGGACTCATCATCTTTCTGTCGAATGGACAAATAGTCTCTAGCATAGGCCTCTTTATCAGCAGCTGGGAAGTACTGCTGATAAAAGACCTCACAAAACTCTGCCCAGCTAAGTGCCTCGGCATAACCATCACCTTTTGTTACTTTTGTCGCCTTCCACCACCTCTGTGCATCCCCTTCCAGCTTATAAGCAGCAAGCAACACTCTCTGATTATCTGAGCACCCCAACACATCAACAATCTTTTCTAGGTGGGCAATCCAATTCTCTGCATCAATTAAAGTCGGAGCGGAACTGAATGACTGTGGTTTCTGCTTCTGAAACCTTTCCAACCACACATACATTGGGACCACCTGCTGATTATGACCATCTACATTCCCTTCCTCTTCGTTTACCTGCGGACCATTATTTCTCGGGTTCTCACGCCAGAATTTACGGTGGCCATACAGATTGCATTGCTGACAACCTCAATGCCACCAACTGAGGTAAAGCCTGATTCACTGTTTGATTCACCAAGGTAGTCAACTGAGCATTAATCTGATCATTAGGTTGCTCATTGGATTGACCTTTACCTCTTTCCCTATTGTTACCTCGCCTCCTAGCAACTCTAGCGGATCTACGAGCCATCTAAGAAAGAGATCACGAATATAAACAAAGCAAATTATGGATAAATTCGAATATAACTGATATAATAGCTGAACAGAAAATCAAACGAAACAGAGACCTAACCCAGAAGTCTACCCATAACTCACAGGTCAAACCTAAATAGGTTTTCTACAAGAAAGAACCTAAGCTCTGATACCAACTCTGTAACACCCCCTTTCCAAAATAGAAAGAGAGATTACGCACAAAACATAACAAAACTGATGAATTTAATAACAAGGCTCAAATAAAGCCACAAAAGGATAGTCTTAATAACTGGTAAATACCACAAGTCAACCATAATAAATCTCAAACTGTCTCAAACCACAATCTAAAATAATTATTACAATTCCAAGTAAATTGACACATCAAGTCTAAACAGATTATTTCTAAATCATTGGAATGAATGGAGCTCTCATCACACTTGCCTTTGATTCCCCTGATTACCTGCCGGAAGAAAAACACAGCATGAGCCAAATGCCCAGTACGAATATAGAATACAAATAATGAACCGAAATAACTAACTCAATTAAATGGAATGAAACGAAACGAACTAAAACGAAACAAACAAAACTAACACAACGAAATAATAGGCTGAATCAAATGGCTGGGTGTTATTTCATACCGAGCTCAAAACAAATAGTAATATACCTTGCCACACAGGCAAGTCAAATAATGCCACACGGGCAATCAAAATAATGTCACACAGGCAATCACACATCGGACTGCGCAATCCAGATGTATGCAAAATCGAAAGGCGTGTTTGGCACAAACATCACCAATCCGTAGAACAGAACAGAACAGAACAGAAAACTAGGGTCGACCCATACGCCTCCCACAACAAAACACTAAATGACCAACTCCCAACGGAGCACAAAACGGAGACGCCGTGAACTGATCACACCGCCACGGAAGGTGTCATGCCTCGGTGCGAAGGACGCGTGCTGTGGTACCCCACGAGTGGTTATAGCTCAGGTATACCCTATGGTATTTCTAACAAGGATACCATGTCACAACACATGCGACATAATATCGACAAAAAGGGTTTCTAATATGTACATGTTAAACTGAAATGAATCATTAACTCAAAGTCTCCAAAAAAAAAATATTTAACATGTACTTTCTACAAGAATCAAAATAAATACAAAAGATGATACACTAGATCAAGAGTACTAATACCAAGACAGAACTATCAAAATAAATTTAGACATGTTGTACTAGTCTAAAGAGTACAAGTATGAGTTCCAGCTATGAACACCAAAATGAACTATCAAAAGAAATTGACAAGGAATAATTATGAGATGCAATACTAAATTTCGAAACGAATAACGAAACGAACAAATTAAAAACATAAGAGTCTCGCTGAAAAAAGTACGGAATCCGTACTGGATTAAGCAATATAATACCCAAAATTTATACCCCAAATTTGACCCATTTAGACTCTCTTCGTTCGAACTAATCACTGAAATAATACATTCATAAGTTACCTAATAATTAAAATTTATATTAATATGAAATTAATTCCTTCAATTACATCAATTTATAAATTAACCCAAATTAAATTATAATTATCCTCTAATCATATTTTATTATTATTATTATTATTATTATTATTATTATTTAACAATTACAGTAACCTTAATAATTTAATCTCGACAAATCAATATTATTGTTATATATATATATATATATATATATATAATATATATATATATATACTATAGTCTAATCTCCTTCGAAAAGCAATCTGATAACTTTATATATATATATATATATATATATATATATATATAGCCATTCAAATCAAACATAACTTGTATACTAAAGTTTATATACAAAAAGTACCAAAATGGAAGGGAAAAAAAAACAACTGATCTTCCTTTTTGTTTTCTGTTCCTCACTTCTTCCAGCGCCGCTCAATTTTTAATTCGTAAGAGATGTAGTGTAATGTAATTAAATTTTATTTATTATCTTGCTAATTCTCCTAGTTATAATATAATATAATATTAATCACATATTACTTAAATTTAATTAATTTTAAGACCCAATTTTATCAAATAAATTTACCCATCACTTATTAATATTTATTAGCCCACATAAATTAAATAACTAGTTTGACCTAAAAAAATTTTTTGACAAAGTCCAAATAATATGTTTTAAAATATACATTTAAATGTTATTTATTTATTTATTATTTTACTTGGGTATTACAATAATGGTAAAGACATTAAAAAATTCTAAAAATAAAATTTTACATAAAAATGAAAAAATCTACTTTTTTTTTTAAAATAAAATTTTATATTCTTATTTAATTTTTTTTGAAACTTTACTAATTTTATGAAACTTTATGCATAATTAGTGAAATTGAATTAGAAATGATGACAAAATATGTGGCTTGTTATCATGCTACTTGTCAAACTATATTATTAAGGAATCTTATTCCAAGACTAAACGTTGTAGATTTCATTTCAAGATCATTGCAAATATTTTGTGATAATAATTTTGCTGTTAGTTTTTCTAACACTAGTTCAAGTGGTGTTGGATTGTATCTCGATAATAAGTACTTAATTATTTGTTAGAGAAAAAGTTGAAGATCAAAGCATTGTCATTGAGTATATTAGTACGCATAATATGTTAGCAAATCCACTTACAAAAGACTTACCACCCAAACTTTTTTTAGAACATTTTGTCGGTATGAATTTAACTAACAGTCTTAAATAGAGAGTTATTTTAATGTAAGATAACACTTTTTGAGCTCATTGTTATGAACTTCACATTATGTTTACAATTTACTATTCTTTTTATTGTGCACACTTGAGAACTTATGAGCAAATGGTTATGTATTGAACCATATGAATGAATTTAATTAATCTATTATCACTTATATAAACTCTATTCATACATATTATGCTTAATATTAATTTTTGTTCTAATAAAAGTACTAATTGTGTATTTAAGCACTGGTCTCAACTGGACTAGAGCATCAAGTTCAGTCAACAAAATACCATAAGTCCTTGGAAAAAAGGATCCAGAGGATGAGAGGAAGCTAAAACTGATTAGGGTTGAGAACTATGAAGCACCAAAATGATGCCAAGGTCAGGGATGTCTTGAAAAGAAACAATGATGAAACGTCTCTTACACGAAAATTTGGAGGCTGGAAAGCATTGGGAATATGATGTGCTTCATCTGATGTACATCAGTGGTTCAGAATAAATGTGACGCTTTATAATAAATGAAGGTTAACTTGAAAATAGATTAATTGTATATAAAAACACAAGATAACTTAAAAATTGATTAATTGTATATAAAACAAAAGATAACTTAAAAAAGAAAAAAAAATCCCTCGCTTCTATTGAGTAAACCCTTCCATTCAGATCATTCCCCGGGGGCGTGGAAAACAATCTCTGGACAAAGACAAAAAGGAAGAGAGAGGTAATTGAAGACAATAACTGAAGATGAGAAGGGGACAATATAGGCATCAAGGTACAGGGTCACATAAGCGCCAAGGCCCCTGCTTCACATAAGCGCCGCCCCCCAACCCCCTGCTTCTCATCTCCCCTGCAAAAGTTCAAGCACCAAACCATGATTGCACTCTAGCTTGTATTGAATGTTAAGAATCTAGACCAGGAAGCTCAAGAGCAGGGATCTCAATAAATTTTGAGAATATAATCACAAAGATTGAGAAGGCAACTTAAGCAAAAGTCATGAAAAATCCTATTTATAGTTGAGTAACTTTATATATGCTTTTCCATGTACAATTTGACTTAATAAGCATGTAAAAATATGTTGACTACACTTTTTCCATCACAATATAAAAAAGCTTCAAGCAAATCTTGTTTGACAAATTTTTTTTCCCTCTTAATGGCTCTTAATCGGTTGGACATAAAAATAATTTTGTACCATTTAGAGGCATGTCAGAGCGAGAAATAATTTTTTGGGACAAAAATAACCTCTCTTCAATATTACAAGTTCTGGCTGTTATCCCCAAATCAAATTAAACCTACAATCTCGCGTTGCTGCTCTTCTCCTTCGCTACTGATCTTCTCTTTCGTTGCTGCTCGATCTTCTTCTTTCGCCGGTAAATCTTCTCTCCCTTTTTCACCTATTGTTCGTTATTATCAATCTTCTCTCCCTACAATGATTGTGTTATTTGTTCTTGTGTTTGAATTGGGTTGAGTTTGATTTGATTTCACATTAGTTTGTGCTTGTGGGTTTTTCAAATTTTGTGACTTCATCTAAACTTTATCTATTTGTAATAAGTTTTTTGTGCAATATCTTCTTTTGAACCATGCTTTTAGGGTTTTTTTTGGGTAATGAGCAATCAACATAAGTTGGTTTATATCTAAGTTCTGAATTCTAAAGTCAGGATGAGAGACAGAGTTAGGAGAGCTTGTAATCAAGAACCATTCTCGGCCTTCCTCTTCATTTCTGTTCCATTTCTTCTTCTCTCTCTCAATTACCAAACTCCCAAATTCTACTGAACTACCAAATTCCTCTAAAATTGAAGCCATCAACTAAAAATTTGAGAAGAGTGGAACAAGGTGAAGTTTTAAAGAGGGAGTAAACTCAATCAATTACAAAATTGAAATAAGGATTCAGTTATTACATCAATCAAAAAGGTAACCCATGTATTTTCATTATGCTCATACAAAATTAAGTGAAAATATACGTAAATGTTAATATAATTGTTATGATTGGTTGTGGATTGGTATGGATGAAGTGTTATACAGGTTATTAGGAGTAATAAAGGATGAAATTTTTGGTTAAAACCATACCTTAATGTCTATGAAATTCTGGAAATTAAGCCTTACATGTATGATGTTTGATAAAATACCTCAAAGAGGTTTAATGCTTCATATACTACCACTTTTGGTTGATAATGCGGTTAAAGAGAGTGAGACCCTTTTTTTGACAGACTCAAGTGTATACTTGGAGACTTGGGGATTGTTGAAAATCTCCAACAAGAATGTTGTTAGAAAGTATATTAATCGGCTTTTTGTAAAGCAACGAGTCATCAACTGGCAATTATTCTAGTAGTATGTTGCCGTAGTTTGAAGTTCTATCTGTGGGCATTGCTCCTGTTCTTCATTTTTCATACTAATTTGCTTGGTGTGCTTCATATACTACCACTTTTGGTTGATAATGTGCCTCTGTTATTCATTGACACACATCTTCTCTTCTTTTCTTTTATTCCTTTTTTTTTCTCCTGGTGAATGAACCTCATATATATATATAATAAAACAAACAAAATGAACTTTAAAGCAATAACAAACAACATTGAAGTGTTGACTGAACTTTAAAGCAATAACAAACACACATCTTCTCTTCTTCTTTTTTTCTTTTTGGGACATGATATTATGTTTGAAGTTAATTTAATTTGTACGTTTTAATTTTTATTTTATCATATTGTGGTCAAAATATTATAAATATGTATTTAAAATACTATTCAGACCTTTCTGATTATCAAACAGGTTTTGTTTAAACTGTTCAGAGGGTTAAAATGATAAAATACTGTTATTCAGACATTTTGAAAAAACTAATTATCAAACAGCATTTTTTCATTCAGACACAATTCTGGACAGAGACTCTAAATTATTCAGATGTCTAAACTATTCAGATCTTAATAATCAATTTTATCAAACACCACCTTAAGCAAAAGTCATGAAAAATCCTACTTATAGTTGAGTTAACTTTATATATGCTTTTCCATGTACAATTTGACTTAATAAGCATGTAAAAATATGTCGACTACACTTTTTCCATCACAATATAAAAAAGCGTTAAGGGGAAGTTTCACCTGAATAGAGCATTGTCGCTAGTGGAAAACTTGAAGATGCATCTGCCTCTCGGGTATTTAGTTTTTCATCAAATCTAGAACTTCGACCCATTGAAGGATAGCAGGAACTAACTTGCCACATAGATGGTTCCATAATGACTTGTTCATTAGTTCCTGCCATTGACAATTGATGGATAAGTGTTGCCTTTTTCTGTCAGGATTGAATGGTTTGATTCAACAGAGGGACGAAGACCAGAAAGAGCTGGTGAAATTCCAGGTTTATCAAGGCAAATCCTATCTACACCATGAATGTCATCATAAGAGTGCTCTATGCTTATGTATATATCACCATCCTCAGGAATTTGGCTAGCCTTTGCCGAGTTGACTTCTGGGAAGCATGATTGAATAGATAGATTCCTTCTATTTAGTAACATGGATAACTTTTTGGATATGACTATCATTCTCCTAGATATGAAAGAGATGGCATGAAAGTTAGATATTGAGATGATTTATTACAAAAAATAGAGCACTTGCACTTTTCCTGTTTTCAATTACTAGATAAAGCATATTCACATGGAAATAACATGCAATGGTTATGAAGTATAAGTTTTTCAATTCATCAGCTTAATGGAAGTCACTAAACCAAGTCTAATTATATACTAATGCTGTTTTATGTTGTATTTTTTTCTTGCTGAATAGCAAAATTATTGAAGACATCCATTGAAAGCGCGTAACGTGAAACAGTGGATAAAATTAATGGTTACCCACCCTTTCCACCTAGTCCTTGATGCACATAAATTACTCTTATATTCGGTGCAAATCTAATGTTATGCACTATTTTTCTCGTAGAAAGTTCTGGTCAATATATATCTGCAAATTAGTCATGACCTTTCTCAGCATGCAGTTACATACCTACCAAAATTTCTAAAATATCTCCCCATAAGAATAAGTATGCCTTTGAAATGAGTTGAGGCTTTAACCAACAGTCCAGTTTAAACACAAATGTGAAGTGTTGGTTCGTGATATTTCTCCTATTGGACCGAATGAATTGGGCCTACATATTCAGTTAGTCCATTGGGTCTTCACTATTGGGTGTTGACATTATTAGATCTAGTCACTTTATTATCTTTGTTAAGTCTTTCTAATATCGACCCATCATATATTTAAATATCTGCATCTTTGACCGGTGATGATGACAAAGATATGGCCGACTGATATCTTACATGGCATTAATAAGGATTGGACAGTTGGCCAGCGGTGAACAGAGGGGATGGGATTAACAGGTGTCAGGAGGGTTAGTGACACGGTAAACCAGGTCCTGTAGTATATCATAGCAAGGAGGTCTTCACAAGCAGGTACGTCTTCATTCATAATCACATAAACACAGAGAATTATTATCTCTCTATCAATACACTAGACATTACATCCTCCATTGTTAACTTTTTGAACACCGATACTGACTCTCACGCCTGAGCTATCCCCCGACGGTCCATCCGCTGCTTTTTGGTGTTGATTGTGTTTTCTTGTCTGCGGCAGATCGTAGGCGTCTTACGTGATTGGGACGTGGCAGAAGATCTTGGCGTTAACATTGGCGCTAGAAGGAGGGCTTTTTCTAGTGTTCTTGAGTTATCAATCACAATATTTTCAGTTGTTCTACATCGGAAGTTATGGCACAAATCAGGGGGTTCTCGTTCGAGAGCCCACAGCGAAGCCCGAAAATGGTTGGTCTTTGCTGCTGACAAAGAGCATGATCATGGCCGAAGGCAAGTAAAAGGCACCCCGCCTAGAACTCGGCACCGAAGTGGTCAGGCTAATGAAGATGGTGGACGAAGCAAATAGAGCTTTGGAGGTTCTCTTGGAGCGGAGCGAGGATGTAAGAGCGAAATGAGCGAGGAAATGGCGAGCGAGCAAGGATATAGTTGTGCGATTCTTCTTGATTGCCAAGCCGAGGACAAAGCGTTCAATTATGTCGATCCCGAAAGATGTGGTACGCCTAAAGATGGACAACCGTGAGTTGGAAAGCAGTCTATACACTTTGAGGACATGTCTCAAGGTGATCCTCATGACCAAAGAAGACCCAACAGCCATTTTCCTAATTGACCGAAGAGGGTACTCCACCCTATTGGTCTTCAGGATTATGGTCGGAGCAAAGTAGATGAAGACCCAACAACCATTTTCCTATTTGACCGAAGAGGGTACTCCACCCTATTGGTCTTCGTGGATTATCAAGCAAGCGAGTAGATGAAGACCCAACAACCATTTTCCTAATTGACCAAGAAGGGTATTCCGCCTATCGGTTTAGGGATTATAGTCGCAGCAGACGAAGAAAAGCGATCCGGGGAGCATGCACCTCGAGAATCTGAAATAAGGCATTACGCCTCGAGTATCCTCACCACCGTGATAGAGAGTTTCACCGAAGTAGATCTAGAAATCACACTCCCGAGAGTCCACTGAGGGCACACCGCCCTATAGATACTTTTCTTCGGAGATGACCGCCTAAGTGTCAAAATTTGTCGAGTTTGATTCAAGACACAAAAATGCACCCATATTCCTAAGCATCCGAAGAGGGTACCTCATCCTAGGGGTTCTCGGGACTATGGCACAAACAGACGAGGGAGCAATTCAAGAATATATTCACCCGAGAATGCAAAAAAGGCACTCTGCCTTGAGTGTTCTCGCCGCAGCGAAGGACTCGTCACCAAAGCAGATCTATAAGCCGCACTCTTGGAAATCCGAACACTTCGGTAAATATTTCCAAGGTCGGTTGACATTATGGTCGGACAATTCTTTTCTGAAGCTGATAATAGTTAAAGAGAAGCCGAGGAGTCTGACAAAGCCGTTGCAGTTCTTCAGCAGAAGCAGAGCTCGTGGACATTGCATGCAGATGGATATTCTATTTTGGACATCAGTACAGCAGGCTATCAAGGGGTCGATCACAATAACAATTCCGTTGCTGATGCATTATCGAAGTTGGCTACTACGGATGCTTATAACTTTGATGGCATATGGTGTCCTTCCTTCAGATCAGATGCCGGCTAAAGAAGATCAAGTCTGAAAGTGTGATTTTGCTCTCATTGATGAGAATCTTTATCGAAGGACCTTTTTCGTCATCATTGCTCAAACATTTGGTTCCATCTGAAGTAGAGTATATTCTTCGGGAAATTCACAAAGACATCTGTGGCGATCATTTGACCCGAAGTTGTTGGCCTATAAAGCGCTTCGGCAGGGATATTCATGAAAGAACCGGGAAGTCAGCACGGACAGATTTCGGTGGCTCATCCACATTCACTTTTTCGCTATTGATCCTGGTCTTATTTGTCCTAAGGTCACAATGGTGTAAGGAGGTATTGGTAGGACTCGTTGGCCATTCGATGGTAGCCCATTTATTTGTTACCCCGTGTGGTAGACAAATCCTATGATCCTATATTGATTTTACCAGGGTGGTAAGTCGATGGTCACTTTATTGATCCCGGTCTGTTGTCCCCAAGGTCACAATGGTGTAAGGAGGTATGGTAGGACTCACTGGCCATTCGATGGTAACCCATTTATTTTTACCCCGTGTGGTAGACAAATCCTATGATCCTATATTGATTTTACCAAGGGTGGTAAGTCAATGGTCACTATTGATCCTGGTCCTATTTGTCCTAAGGTCACAATGGTGTAAGGAGGTATGGTAGGACTCGCTGGCCATTCGATGGTAGCCCATTTATTTTTACTCCGTGTGGTAAACAAATCCTACGATCCTATATTGATTTTACCAAGGGTGGTAAGTCAATGGTCACTATTGATCCTGGTCCTATTTGTCCTAAGGTCACAATGGTGTAAGGAGGTATGGTAGGACTCATTGGCAATTCGATGGTAGCCCATTTATTTGTTGCCAGTTGATGGTAGACAAATCCTATGTTCCTATATTGATTTTACCAAGGGTGGTAAGTCAATGGTCATAATTGATCCTTATATCTTGATCCTTATATCTTGGTCTTTATATACTTGTTCTACCCCGAGTGGTAAGCAAGATTTTAATGGTGCAAGGAGGATCAGCCGAATTCACCTCACACATGACCGATCTCACACTTTGGAAACGATAAGTATACATTACTTTATTTTGTTCAAGTGTTGAGTTCAGTTCATTCAATACTGTTCATTAAATTCTATCCATTAAATTCAGTTCACTTCATTTCATAAATTAACTGTTATACGCCTTATCTAGTTCATGTCTTAAGTTAAGTTCATACAGATTAATTGATACTGAATTATTGACAAGAAATGTTCACTTAGAAGTAATAAGGCATGAAGTTGATATTTTAATATTAACTGTTCACAACAAGTTAGAATTTTTATAGAAAGTTCTACAGCTAAGGATAAGGAGAGGTCATCCTCAGGCTTCTTCCTTGTCATCGTCACCATCTAAAGAGTCTAGAAGAGATGAATCTACCTTGGCCCGAGCTTTTTCTTGCCTTTACTTCGGCAGATTTCATATCCTTTGGCATACATATGGACGATCTTATTGTTCAGCTCGGCGGATTTTCTGTATTCTGCCTGGATCTCCTTACGAAAGTCTTCGGTCAGTGGCGGACCCAAATCTCTAAGGTCCCGAAGCTCTTTGAGCTCTTCTTCGAGCTTCTGACGATGTACCAAATGCTTTGATCCTTTAGCTTGACAGATCGACATTTATATCAGTGATGACCCGATGAGTGGCCTTGGTCGTTTTCAGTTCTTCTTTGACCTTGTCGATATCCTTCCGGAGGCATTCACTGTTGAGAAGAACAATGTCAAGGTTGCTTCTTTCCTTTTGCCAAACACAGACTTTAGAATGTCTTTCTCCCTTCGGCATTATCATCGGCATTATCTTCGGTATTCTCTTCGGCATTATCTTCGGAATCCTTTTCGGCTTCTTTGTATTTGGGACGGAAACACACGAAGACAGTGTTTACTTGCAGATGACCAATATTAATCGATCAGTTCCGATTGATGGTCAAATCTTAACTTCCTTTAGTCTGGTATTTCACTCCTTCACCCATCAGTTCCATGATGGAATTATTGCCGAACAAATGATCATCGGTGTCGCGCATGTGACTTCAGAACTAGATTCGAAGAGAATGGTTTTTGTGGCGAAGGTTTGGGTTGTTCGAGAGGCGGTGAATTATTTGTTGTTGTATGTTCGGCTGGAGCGGGCTCTTTAAATGGACTTCCAATCTTAATTTATGTTGCCATTTGATGTTCACCAGATGAGCTTCGGTAAGCCGTATTTTGGGCCTTCATTGGTCTTATATTAATTCCTTTTGTCCTGAACCGATGTCATTTATAGTTTCCTATTAAACCTCCTGTTTAATAAAAAACTAGGGAGCAATGTTGGGTCGTGATATTTCTCCTATTGGGCCGAATGAATTGAGCCTACATATTCAGTTAGTTCATTGGGTCTTCACTATTGGGTGTTGACATTATTAGATCTAGTCACTTTATTATCTTTGTTAAGTCCTTCTAATATCGACCCATCATATATTTAAATATCTGCATCTTTGACCGATGATGACGACAAAGATATGACCGACTGATATCTTACATGGCATTAATAAGGATTGGACAGTTGGCCAGCAGTGGACAGAGGGGATGGGATTAACAGGTGTCAAGAGGGTTAGTGGCACGGTAAACCAGGTCCTGTAGTATATCATAGCAAGGAGATCTTCACAAGCAGGTACGTCTTCATTCATAATCACATACACACAGAGAATTATTATCTTTCTATCAATACACTAGACATTACATCCTCCATTGTTAACTTTGTGAACACCGATACTGACTCTCACGCCTGAGCTATCCCCCGACGGTCCAGCCGTCAAGCTTTTGGTGTTGACTGTGTTTACTGTGCAGGATCAGGGCGTCTTACGTGATTGGGACGTGACAAAAGATCTTGGCGTTAACATGAAGCAAATGCAATGAAGAGTAATCAAGTTCCATGCCACTTGATTCTTCCCAATCGGCATAGCAAAAACAAAAGTTACAAAAATACTATGAGAATATTGTTTGAACACTCGCAAGGAACCAGTATTCAGAACATATTCTCCCAAGAACCAAAATGGCCTTTTGTTAGAATTAATAGAAATATTGTGGTCAATCGCCTCAAAACATGGGTGAAAGAAGAACATTTATAACAAGAAGAGGCTGCCAATGACCCACAATTTCTCTTTTAAAGAACAACACATGATATCACTGTGATGAATATCTAAGACTTGGAAGGGGCAAGAAAACATAATTGACTCAACTATGAAACTTCACTGCTTAACACCCTCGCAGTTATGTACTTTATCATAGTAACCCATCCATGTTGACCATGTTTCTCTGACCCTCTCTGTCATCTAGAAACTGCTTTTCTTTGAAACACTGACAGATAAACAGATGGTACAAACAAATTATAAATGAACTTTGATCACAGCCTTTTCAATTTACTCCAATAGCATTATAGATATTAGGTATGTATATAATAGCAATAGAACATACGTATTATGGAGTTCTTCAGACTTATTTGCAAGTAGTGATTTATGACCTCATAAAAGTTAAAAATCTGCTAGAGTAAACATAAGGTAATCTATTCCCACAAAACATACTAATAACAAAATATCAACTAACTAGAGGGGTTCACTTAAACTTGCATAAAAGCCTAGAAATTTCCAAAATCAAAATCAATCAATAAAATAAAAGCCTAGAAGTTCCCAAAATCAAAATAAAATCAATCAACACAAAGTATCAATAAACCTTAGTTAAACAACACTATGTCTCCATTTTTGTCAAAAATAGCCACCAAAATACATTATAATACCCTCCCATAACAAAACTTTGAACCAAAAAAACAGAAAGGTAGAAGAAGAATCACGATCTAGAAGAATAACCAAGCAATTACCCATACATTCTTGATGATTTTGGTAGCTTCCTTCGTGTCTTTCTTAGCTTTTTCTCTTTTTCCTTCGTATCTTTTTTCGACCCGTTGCTATGTTCCAGAGAAGGTCTCAAGCTCCCACCTTTTAGATATTCTGCTTAAATTGAAATTTTTACAACTTCACGAAGACTCCTTTGTCGTTTCCATTGTTGTCGTCGCTGTCGTGATCGTGATTCAGAGACGATTAGTTTAGATCGAAGATTTAGGTATTTGCTGTCATGATTTGGGGATTTAAGGATTTGCAATTTTATATTTTGGTTTCAGCCTTGGAGACTGGAGTAATCAGTAACCACGGTTTTTCTAAATTTTATTCTTTCTTTTTTTAATTTAATTATGTTTTGTATTTTTTATTTTAACTTTAATTGAACTAATTATTTTATTTGACTTGATTAGTTTAGTTGATTATTTTACTTGCGTTAATAATTTTATTTGGATTAATTAGTAGGTGTTATAAAATTATGTTTAGATTCATAATATTATGAATGTCTAGTAACTCCCATGTCCATTGAGTTTTATAACTCATGACTCTTTAGTTTTGTAACTTACTAGAAGTATTGATGATCTTACTTCTATAAATATGATAATTGTAATCTGATGGAGGGGATATAAAAAAGATTATGCAAATATTTTCTTTGTTCTTGTCATCTTTGTTCTCTTGATTTTAGCAATACTTTATAATAGTAGGTTAATAATAAGTTGGTTTGGGTTAATTAGTGGGAAATTATTTTAAACTTAATTAATTTGATTAACTATTAATATTGGGTTGATTAGTTGAATAAATGCCAATTTAAATAGTTTTTATGCTTTTTATCTTATTGTGTTTACTGAGTATTTGTATTAATTATGTCAGTCAACTACGATGATTATACAGTCAAAGCATATTATATTTTAAATTGGGCACGTGCCTGTTTTTCAGTAGAAAATTTGGCCAAAAAATAAAATGAGTTTCATTGTGTTTAGGGAGTTTTTGATAAAAATTGAATAAATTTGAACTGAATTTGAATGAGCTGAATCTGAATTCGAATAAAAAAATTGTTTAATAATTGACATGTCTGAAACATCTGAATAATAGATTTTTATTATTTTACCCCTCTAAAAAAAATTTAAAATTGTTATAAATGTATTTAATATTACTTAATATAATAGTTAATATTGTAAAAAAAATTCATTCAACCTCATTCATTAAAAAAACGACATTTCAACCATTCAAATTTAAATCATCCCGAATGACCGATCGATTCAATCAGAATGATTTTTTTCCAAAACAAAGCGACTTAATTACTTTCATGATCGATTCAACCATTCAAACCTAAACAAATAGCTCCTTACTTAACATAACGTTGGGTAGCAAGATTGGAGCTTTTATACTTTGAAGTATGAAGTGTACAATGCGTATACTTTAACTCTTTCTGTAGAACATATATATGAGTCCTTTTTTGGCATTTGTAGTCTATTCCACAAAAAAGTGTTACTATCATTTTTTTTCTCTTTTTTTTTTTGTCATGATATGTATGAAATTTTAAAGTTTAAACTAGTGTAAAGTTATATATTTTATAGTTTATTAAAAGAAATAATCAATATTGTAAGCTACTTAAAAAGTATTATTAAAAGTAAATTTACTATTGTAAAAAATTTAATGTATTTATATATAATACAATTTATATTCAATATAATTAATTTTAAAAAAAAACTTATTTTAACAAAATAGTGAACAATTTTATCTCTCGTAAAAAATATCTCATCGATAATATATAGCGAGTAATAATTCATTCATTAATAGTATTTTTCTTCGCAAATTTTCATCAAAAATTGGCGCCAAACATCCTTCTACCATCTCAATTTTGCGAAGAAAAAAAAATCTAAATTGTGAAGGATGTTTCTTTCAAAATAACTATATTGTCACTAATTTTTTTTCTTTCATTCTTCCCCTCGCTAGAAAATTCATTATGTGAAGGAATGAATTCCTTCACCAATTTTCCTTAATTACATCCTTAATTTCTTGTAGTGTAACTAATGGGGATCTTGTGTTAATAGTGACACAAATATTGTATTAATTCGCATTGATGCTTTTATTTGAACAAGATGTAAACATTAAATTAATATTTGACCAAATTAATGATTTTAGGCGTTATATTTTATATATAAATAGTATTTCGGGCCAATTGAGAGAATATCATAATATATTATTCTTTACGTGGTCTCTACTATTTATGGAATTATTGAGCTTACATAATATTGTATTAATTTAATCATTTTATGTGACGCCCCCAAAATAGGTATATATCACCTATTCTGAGTCGCCAATTACATGGTACAAAATTTAAATACAAATTTAATTATACAACTGTCGTGTAAAATACGACAAAACATAGCTGAGAGTTTTAACACGAATATTGTCTTCTAGACAATATCCAAACTCAAATTCAATCTCATTACATTTATTATTACACTATTTTATAGAATAGTGAGAACTACTAATGCAAACATCTTCAGTCATTACCGTTCTCCTCGAGTAGTCCCAGTAATTATATTCTCATTTCCTGAAGAGAACAATGAAAGAAAAGGGTGAGCTCAACTAGCCCGAAGAAAAATAGTATGACTAAGATAATGCAGAATAAATTATCGTTAGCCTTCAACAATGTTAAACCGATAAAATATAATAAACATCAAGTTTAATCAAGATCGGACAAGCAATCCATTAGAAGAGTCGAGTAGAGCATGATATCTACTGTATTTCATGATTTAAAAGTTTATCATCAATTTTATCACGAGACTCGACAATAAATAATCCACATCATTTGAATTATCCATGCACTACGGCCAAGGATATTCATTAGTATCACGACCACAAATTATCCATGCACTACGGGCCAAGGATATTCGTGTTTTCACCAATGGTCATGATCATGCCAACAACTGTCCATCAATGCACTACGGGTTATTGAGGACTTTTACCACATCATTTATAACATTACGGTCATGATTATACCAAATAATCCTTGGTCATAATCATAACAATCAACAATCCATCTATGCACATCATGAGGATGATGACAATGATATATGAATTTAATTAAAAGAAAGCAAATGATAAATTTTTACTGATTTATAATTTAATTTATCCAGAATTCAATAATGTCCAAATTGTCAATATGATACTGCTTTATGGAGTAAAATTCAAGAATAATATTGTAACAAAAATGATTTGGACCGAAAAGAAATCAATTTTTGTCATGAATAATGTCCTAGGTGAATAGTACCCGAGTGAATAGTACCCCGTGAATAGTAATTCGGGAATAGTACCCTGTGAATAGTACTCTGGCATGAAAAAGTTAAAACTAATCAAGAATGCTTAGAATAATATTTTCATAAAAAGATACTGGATGAAATGCAAATTTTAAGGATATTCTACTAATTTCATGGAGTATAGAAGCCAAAACTTTAACAAAATGAGTGTAGAATTCAGAATCTGAAACGAAATAATATTACTTACATACTAAAGAGTATGGAAGAAAATATTATTTCTTACAAATACTGAACAAAAATAATATCCCTTACCTTACAAAAGAGAGTATTCCAACTGGTATAGCGGGGATATTCTTAAAGAAAACTTTCACTGTTTTCTACGCTCAAATCTCTCTTAAACTCTAAAGAAACACGCTCAAGATAATAGAAGAAGAATTCTCTGATTCTGGTGTGATTTTCAATTCTAAACTAAGCATCTTATTTATAGGAGAATGAAAGAATACTATTTAGAAAAAATCACGGACGCACAATGAGATTTTTTTTCAAGGGCGCAAACTTTTATCTGAAGAATTCACGGATGCCTAACATTCAAATAAAATAAAATTTTATATATATAACCATCACTTTCACTTTCATTATTACCCCACCACAACCCATTACTTTTCCACCACACATACACATACACACGGTACACACACAAACTTTTCACTTTCACACACATTTCACTATCACACACACACACACATTTCATATATATATATATATATATATATATATATATACTCTACCGATTATTTTGAAAAATGAGTAAATGGGGGTCCATATAATAAGCAAAACTTACAACAAATACTTCATAAAAATCCCCTCAATATTTTTAATAACATTTATTCATCAATAAAATGACTTGCAGTATTAACAACCAGATCATATCTAGGAAAGAGAGGGTTTTCCGATAATATTGGCGCGCAATTAAATAACCTAAACCCTTTCCTCGACAGAATTTTCTAGACATTGTCATTAATGCAAATAATAATATGAATAACTTGTCATCTCAACTATTGATTTAATAATATAAAATTTTGATAATAATTGAATCAAAAAATATGAGATACTATGCAGCAATTACTGTAGCAATAATTGAGTAAAACTCAGTGACTTCTCACGTAAGCATCAATAATCAATACCGTGTGCTACTATACAACCATGCGTATTACTGGGCTTTTATCACCGGATATTTTAACAGTTAACGGTAAAACTTTCGCCATTATTTATAAAAAGTTATTTCTGTCATTTTCTATATCCGACAATAATTTTGTTGTGGGGTCCACCAATGATTGTGTCGTCGTACGAATATTCCCTGTTAAAACGAATATTCCCCAACCAATCGAATATTTTATAACAACTAGCTTACTTTGTAAAATTAATAAATATTACCCACAATTATAACAAATTCACACCTTAATATTCAAAAATGATATTTATAGAAAAATTCATCTTTATTCATAAAAGTTAGGGTCTTACAACCTCCATTTCTTATGAAATTTCACCCTCGAAATTAGGGTACGTACCTGATATGTCGAAGATGTGAGGATACCTTAATTTTATTTCAGATTCTAACTCCTAGGTCATTTCCTCAACATCGTGGTTTCTTCACAAAACTTTGACTTGAGGTATAACCTTGGAGCGTAGAATATGTTCCTTCTTATCCAAGATTTTAACAGTCTTCAAAGACCCTTACTTTTATAAATAAAGATGAATTTTTCTATAAATATTATTTTTGATATTATGGAAATAAATTTGATATAATGTTATAGTTAATGGGTAATATTTATAAATTTTGCAAAAGTATGCAAGTTGTTATAAAATATTCGTTTGGTCTGGGAATATTCTTTTGTTAGGGAATATTCGTATAATGGCTCAATCATTGGTGGACCTAATAATGTAATTCATTGGATTGAACGACAAAAATATATTTTATAAAATAACTACGGAGGTGTTACCGTTAAAAGCGCTGAACTACCCGATGGTAAAAGTACAAATGATACGCCAGAATTAAGTAAGATAGCACGATATCGATTATTGATGCTTACGTGAGAAGTCACTCAGCTATGCTCAATTATTGCTACAGTAATTTGCTGCATCATATCTATTATATTATTGATTCAATTATTATCACAGTATCATCTGTATAATATGTTATAGTATTAAATCAATAATTGAGACGACAAGTTATAAATGATTAATAATTGTTGAAAGATTAAATATGTGTTGATGAAAAATAAAATGATTTGTGGTAAGTTTGATTATTTTATGGGGGGCTCATATGTCATCATCTAAGAGTCTCTTCGTCAATAGTATTTACCTTCGTCGAATAGTAATTACCTTCGTCGATAGTAATTACCCTTGTGAATAGTATTTACCTTCATCAATAGTAATTACCTTCGTCGATAGTAATTACCCTTGTGAATAGTATTTACCTTCGCCATCGATAGTATTTTACCTTCGTTAATAGTAATTACCTTTACCGAGACGTCGAACCACTTGTCGTTTCACATTACAAAGCGTCAAACCAATTAAATGAAGCCACTTGCCTTTTCACACTAAGCGTGCTAAGCTAGAAATCTTCTATAAATAGAGGCCTAGGGCTTCATTATTTTTCACTTAATTCATTCAAGCTATAGAGAGAAAAGTATAGAGAGAATAAGAGAAAAGAAGAAGAGTATTTTGTTACTACACCGCTGCGATATTCAATCTCCTACCAAATGTAAGGGTGTTATTCTTTCTTATTCATGAAGAGAATCTGTTGTTATTCCATTGCTTATTATTACATTGGAATAACTTTTATAAGTGGTTTACCCTATACTTGGTGACATTCTTCTATTATTACATTGGAACATCCTCGCATACATGTGTTTTACACCTGACCGGTTCCGCTCTTTATTATTATTCCATTGGAACATCCTCGTGCATGTGTTTTACACCTACCAGTTCCGCCTCTTTATTATTCTGTTGGAACATCCTGCTCATGTGTTTTACAATTTGGACTGGTTCCGCTCTTTATTATTCTCATTGGAATATCCTATCATGTGTGTTTTACACCGGATCCAGTTTCCATCTTTATTATTCTGTTGGAACATCCATGCTTGTGTAATTTCACGACACAGTTCCGTTCTTTATTATTCTGTTGGAATAACTCATATGCATGCGATTCTATCGCATGCATGGTGATTTCTTTTGTTATTCCATTCTTTATTATACCCAAATAAGTTAAAACTTTGACTTCTATACTCCATGAAATTAGTGGAATATCCTTGATATTTGCGTTTCATCCAAATCTTTTCATGAAAATATTCTTCCGATCATTCTTGAATTTTACTCTACAAAACAAAGATCATATTGATAATTTGGGCGTTAATAATTCCTGGATAAAATAATTCTTGAACTTGTTTGATTGAATTCTTATATCATTGTCATCATCCTCATGTTTATATTTTTTTTTAAAAGTCATCTACATGGCACATGAGTGCGTAGATGGACTTGGTATGATTATGACCGAGAGACTATTCGGTGTAATCATGGTAGTAATGTTACAAATGATGTGGTAAAAATCCTCGATGGTAGTAGTGCATTGATGGACGATTGTTGGCATGATCATGACCATTAATGAATACACAAATATTCTTGGCCCGTAGTGCATGAATAATTGTGGTCGTGATACTAAAGAATATCCTTGGCCGTAGTGCAGGGGTGATTCGATGATGTGGAATATTTATTAAAGCTGAGTCTCAGCTATAACAGTGATGAAAAACCTTTTAAAACCTAAAATATAGTAGACTTTATTTTCTACTTGACTCTTTTAATGGATTGATATTCACCGCAGATTAAACCGGTTATCTATTGTATTTTATCGGTTTAACATTGTTGAAGACTATTGATAATTTATTCGCATTATCTTAGTCATAATATTTCTTCTTGGGCTAGTTGAGCTCACCCTTTCTTTCACCGTTTCTCTTCAGAAATGAGAATATAAATTTGGGACGAGTCGGGGAAACGCAGTGATGGTCCTCAAGATAGCATTAGTAGTCCTCACTATTACGTGAAAATAGTGTGATAATAATTGTAATGAGGACTCCTTTTTTTTGAGTTTGTATAATATCTAGTAGATGATATTTGTATTTAAACTCACAATTTATGTCGTATTGTACCACGGCAGTTATGTTAGTAAGTTGTATTTAAATTACATGCACCATGTAAGTGGCGACCCAAGATGGGTGATGTATACCTAATTTTGGGGGCGCCACGATTGGTATCGAGCTTAGGGATATGATTCTGGCTAAGATGTGAGAATAGTACTAGGAGGGAGAGACAGAATACCTTCGCTAGTATGACCTACCTAAGTTTATGTGCTATTTTATTGGTTGGTCGGAAGATAGGGATAATTTGTTACATGTCAATTAACCTTTTGTTTTGTGGCGATGTCTGAAAATGACATCCGAGAATGTTGAGAATAAGAATGGAGCGCAGCGATCGTTGATTCACCACATATCAATAATCGAGGATAATGTGCATCGTAAGGCGGCAATCCTCATGTGAAACAACAACACTCGACCAAATGATGAATGATCAAATGTTCGAGGCTTTATGCAATTTATGCAAAGCAAGCCGAGAAGCGACTCCTGTCCAAAAACGTAGGTGGAAACACGAAAAACTCTCGGGCGGTCACCGCTAAACAATTCAAGGAGCTGGGACCACCGGAGTTTAAGGGAGAGCCAAAACCACTTCTGGCGGAAGCATGGATAAAATAGATTACCAAGATATTTGATGTCTTGGGATGCTCAGGAGCAAAAGGTTCCTTCTTGCGCTTTTATGTTGCGGAGAGGCGGATTCTTGGTGGGAATCGGTAAACGTACTCAACCTCTTTGTCTTCAAGATATCTTGGGAGAAGTTCCAGAGTCGTTAAGCGACAAATACTTTCTTGAAAGTATTCGCCACATGAAGGAGGTGGAATTTATCAAGTTGGAACAAAACAATATGGCCAGATTGTCGCAATACGAGGCAAAATTTGCGGAGTTATCACGGTTTCGTCCCACTTGGTGGATAATGAAGAGAATGACGCGAATGTTTTTAAGAGGTTTGAAGCCGGAGATACGTCAACATCTTATTTCTCATAAACTGTGTTTGTATTCAGATGTTGTAAATAGGGCTCAGTTAGTGGAACGTGATAATGAGTCAACACAACTAAAAGAGAGCAAATTATTAAAAAATTATAATACCAATGAGAGTAGTCATCGAAGCGGTGACAACAACAAGCGTGGAGGGAATCAACGGGCGGATATGGTAACCACTTCGGTGGTAATCAGGGCCAAAATAATAAGAATGGACATTTCAAGAAACGGAGATTCAACAATGGTGGAAAGACGTCAGCACCAGCACCCATTGTTAAGGAAGGAGAAAGACCATCTATCATATGCTTCAAATGCGGAGGAGAGGGACACATCAGTCCAAACTGCGTCATGCCATCTAAAGCATGTTATAATTGTGGAAGAGAAGGTCACTTAGCTCGATTTTGTCGTTTACCGAAGACAAATTCAGCTAGGATGGAGGCACCAAAGGCCATCCCGGAAAATTCAAAACCCAGTGGTCTGAGGAGAGCGTTTGTTGTGACCTCCCAAAGAGCAACGAATCCGAATGAGGTCATCACGGGTAAGCTTATCATAAACTCTAATGAAGTCTATACTTTATTTGATACCGATTCTACCCATTCTTTTATTTCTCCTACTTGCGCTCATCGATTAAATTTGACTCGGAGAAATTAGACTTTGACTTATCTCTGTGGAAACTCCGTTGGGAGAAAACTTTCATTACATCCACTTGCTTATAAGTCTTGTTTGGTTCAAATCGGTACCTCACATTACCCGTCGATCTTATTTCATTAAAAATACTTGCATTTGACGTGATTCTAGGGATTGATTGGTTAACTACTTATCATGCAAAATTGATTGTTTTCGTAAGGTTGTTAGCTTTCATATTCCTAATCAACCTATTATGCTAATTCAAATGACCAAACCATTAAAATCAATCACGATCATCTCAAGCCATAAAGCTATTCGTTTATTGAAAAACGGATGTCAAGCTTTCTTAGCTCATATCACGATTTAAATAAAAATAAATCGGTTTTAAACGATATTCCTATTGTTAATAAATTTCTGACGTATTCCCAAAGAACTTCTGGCCTACCCCGGCGTGAAATTGAATTTTGTATCGACCTTGAACCCGGTACAAAACCTATTTCCAAAGCCCCATATCGAATAGCTCTATTGAACTTCGTGGAGTTAAAGACCCAATGCGAGGAATTGTTAGACATTGGCTTTATTAGTCCCTAGTACTTCTCTTTGGGGTGCTCTGTTACTATTCGTGAAGAAGAAAGATGGGAGTATCGACTTTGTATTGATTATCGGGAGTTGAATCACGTCACCATCAAAAAATAGGTATCCATTGCCGCGTATTGATGACTGTTTGACCCGATTCGCAGGAGCCAAATTCTTTTCAAAGATTGATCTTCGTTAGGATATCACCAATTGAAGATTAGAATGGCGACATTCCAAAGACGGCTTTCGAAACTTCGATGCGGGCATTATGAATTCCTAGTCATGTCCTTTGGATTGACTAATGCTCCTGCTGCCTTCATGGATATGATGAACCGAGTATTCAAGGAATATTTAGATCACTTTGTGGTCGTCTTTATTGATGACATCCTTATTTATTCCAAAAGCCGTGAAGATCATGAGCAACACTTGAGGCTGACACTCCAAAAGCTTCGTGAATATAAGCTTTATGCCAAGTTGAAGAAATGCGAGTTACGGCTTGAAGAAGTAGCATTCCTTGGGCACGATGGTATCAAGTCATGGAATATCTGTTGACCCAAAGAAAGATTGAAGCTATTCAAAGTGAGGAACAACCTAAATCGATGGATGAAGTACGTAGCTTTCTCGGTTTAAATTTGGTTATTATCGGAGATTCGTGGAAGGATTTTCTCGAATCGCTACTCCATCGACTTCGCTAACTCGGAAGATACAAAGTTCGGTTGGAGCGAAGAATGTGAGAAGAGTTTTCAAGAACTCAAGAGGAGACTTATTTCAAAGACCTGTTACGACAATACCATCCGCTCGGAGGATTTGTCATCTACAAATGATGCTTGAACAAAAGGGTTGGGATGTGTTCTTATGCAACATGGAAAAGTTATAGCTTTATGCCTCATGACAACTCAAAGAATATGAGAGGAATTATCCTACTCATGATCTAGAGTTAGCGGTACCGTTATCTTTGCACTTAAAATTTGGAGGCATTACTTGTATGGGGAGAAAGTGGAGATCTTTACGGATCATAAAAGCCTCAAATATTTCTTCACTCAAAGGAACTCAACATGCGACAACGACGTTGGCTTGAACTGCTGAAAGATTATGATCATACCATCCAATACCATCCCGGAAAAGCGAACGTGGTAACGACGCGTTGAGTAGAAAATCATATGCAAATACGAGTGCGATGTTGTCAACGCAAAGCCCATTTTGTGTGACTTGCAAAGGATGGAGATAGAGTTAAAGACTCGAGGAACGCATGTGATGATAGCGAGTATACTGAGTAGAACCGACTTTAATCGATAAAGTTAAAGTCTCGAAGCTACGGACACTGAGGTTGATGCGTATGAGGAAGAAAGTGCAAGAAGGTGCTATCTTGGAAGCAAGAATCAATGAAGAAGGAATACTTGAGTCAACTCCGGACTTTGTGTTCCTAACGACCACGATTTAAAGTATAATATCATGATGGAGGCGCACAACACACCATTTGCAATCCATCCTGGGAGTACCAAAATGTATCATGATATTCGTCATACATTTTAGTGGAGCAATATGAAGAGAGAGATAACGCTGTTTATCTCAAGGTGTCTAACTTGTCAACGAGTTAAAGCGGAGCATCAAGTACCAAAAGGTCCATTGCAATCACTTGAAATTCCGAAATGGAAGTGGGAGCACATTACCATGGATTTCGTTACCGGTCTTCCTAAGGTTTCTCAAGGCATTGATGCGATTTGGGTCATTGTTGATAGATTGACCAAGTCTGCTCATTTCTTACCGATACGAGAAACTTATACACTTGAACGTCTTGCTCGTATGTACATAAACGAGATTGTAAGACCGCATGGTATCTTAGATATCTATAGTTTCCGATCGAGACCCAAGATTCACTTCACGATTTTGGGTTAGTTTGCAAAAAGCTATGGGCACGCAGACTTACGATTTAGCTCGGCATATCATCCTCGACGAGACGAGACGGTGGAGAGGACTATTCAAACTCTTGAAGATCTATTAAGACTCGTGTCCTTGATTTCAAGGGAGTTGGGACAAGTTCTTACCATTGGTGGAGTTTTCCTACAACAACAGTTATCAAGCAAGTATCGGCATGGCTCCATTCGAAGCATTGTATGGAAGAAAGTGTCGATTCTCCCAAAGATCTTTGGGATGAGGTGGGTGAAGCAACGTTGTTGGGACCGGAGTTGATACGTATGACTACGGAAAAGATTCAAACGATCCGAATGACGTATAAAAACCTCACAAAATCGATAAAAGAGTTATCTTGATCTTCATCGAAAGGACGTGGAATTCGATATAGGAGATCATGTGTTGTTAAGAGTTTCTCCATGGAAAGGAGTTACAAGATTTGGAAAGAGAGAAAACTTAATCCTCGATTCATCGGTCCATTTTAATCCTCGATCGAGTAGGAATCGCTGGCTATAAACTCGCTTTCTGCCGCCAAATATGTCTCGTGTTCATAACGTTTTTCACATATCTATGTTACGTAAATATGTGAAAGACCCGAACCATATTATTGAGTTAGAACCCATTTAAATAGCGGAAGATTTGACGTATGAAGAGGTTCCCTGCTCAAATTTTGGATAAGAAGGAACATATTCTACGCTCCAAGGTTATACCTCAAGTCAAAGTTTTGTGGAGGAACCATGATGTTGAGGAAATGACTTGGGAGTTAGAATCGATATGAAATCAAGGTATCCTTACCTCTTCGACATACCGTCGTACCCTAATTTCGAGGCAAAATTTCATAAGAAGGGAGGTTGTAAGACCCGGCTTTTTATAAATAAAGATGAATTTTCTATAAATATTATTTTTGAATATTATGGAATAAATTCGATATAATATTATAGTTGTGGGTAATATTTATTAATTTTGCAAAGTATGCAAGTTGTTATAAAATATTAGTTTGGTGGGGAATATTCTTTTTGTTAGGAATATTAAATACAATGGCTCAATCATTGGTGGACCCCACAATGTAATTATTGTGGATTGAGAAAAAAATAACAAAATATTTTTATAAAATAACTACGTGAGGAGTTACCAAGTTAAAAGCTGTTGAACTACCCTTGTGGTAAAAGTAATGCGATTGATACTGGCGTGAGTTGCGTAGTAAAGCACACCAGTATTGATTATTGATGCTTACGTGAGAAGTCACTCAACTATGCTCAATTATTACTACAATAATTCTTTGCATCATATCTATTATATTATTGATTCAATTATTGTCACAAGATCATCTCAGAAAAATATGTTATAGTATTAAATCAATAATTGAGACGACAAGTTATAAATGATTAATAATTGTTGAAAGATTAAATATGTGTTGATGAAAAATAAAATGATTTGTGGTAAGTTTGATTATTTTATGGGGGCTCATATGTCATCATCTAAGAGTCTCTTCGTCAATAGTATTTACCTTCGTCGATATAAGTAATTACCTTCAAATCAATAGTAATTACCCTTGTGAATAGTATTTACCTTCGTCGATAGTAATTACCTTCCGTCAATAGTAATTATCCTTGTGAATAGTATTTACCTTCGTCGATAGTATTTACCTTCGTTAATAGTAATTACCTTTTTACCAGACGTCCGAACCACTTGTCGTTTCACATTACAAAGGCCAAACCGATTAAATCGAAGCCACTTGCCTTTTCACACTCAAGCGGTGCTAAGCTAGAAATCTTCTATAAATAGAGGCCTAGGGCTTCATTATTTTTCACGAATTCATTCAAGCTATAGAGAGAAAAGTATAGAGAATAAGAGAGAAAGAAGAAGAGTATTTTGTTACTACACCGTCTTTGCGATATTCAATCTCTACCAAATGTAAGGGGTGTTATTCTTTCTTATTCATGAAGAGAAGCTGTTGTTATTCCATTGCTTATTATTCTGCTTGGAATAACCTCATATAAAGTGGTTTACCCTATACTTGGTGACATTCTTCTATTATTACATTGGAACATCCTGCATGCATGTGTTTTACACCTGACTGGTTAAAATCTTTATTATTATTACATTGGAACATCCTATCTCATGTGTTTTACACCGGATGCGGTTCCATCTTTATTATTCTGTTGGAACATCCCCGCTTGTGAATTTCACTGACACGGTTCCGTTCTTTATTATTTCTCGTTGGAATAACACATGCATGCGGTCTATCGCATGCATGGTGATTTCTTTTGTTATTCCATTCTTTATTATACCCAAATGGTTAAAACTTTGACTTCTATACTCCATGAAATTAGTGGAATATCCTTGATATTTGCGTTTCATCCAAATCTCTTTCATGAAAATATTCTTCCGATCATTCTTGAATTTTACTCTACAAACAGTATCATATTGATAATTTGGGCGTTAATAATTCCCGGATAAAATAATTCTTGAACTTGTTTTATTGAATTCTTATATCATTGTCATCATCCTCATGTTTATATTTTTTTTTTAAAAAGTCATCCATGGCACGTAGAAGTGCATAGATGGACTTGGTATGATTATGACCAGAGAGACTATTCTATGTAATCATGACCGTAATGTTACAAATGATGTGGTAAAAATCCTCGGTGGCCTAGTGCATTGATGGGCCAGTTGTTGGCATGATCATGACCATTAATGAATACACAAATATTCTTGGCCGTGAGTGCATGAATAATTGTGGTCGTGATACTAAAGAATATCCTTGTCGTAGTGCGGGGTGATTCGATGATGTGGAATATTTATTAAAGTTTGAGTCTCATTTATATGATGATGAAAACCTTTTAAAACCTAAAAGATAGTAGACTTTATTTTCTACTTAACTCTTTTAATGGATTGCATATTCACTTGCTAGCTTAAACCGGTTATCTATTGTATTTTATCGGTTTAACATTGTTGAAGACTATTGATAATTTATTACGCATTATCTTAGTCATAATATTTCTTCTTTGGGCTAGTTGAGCTTACCTTTTCTTTCACTGCTTCTCTTGAAATGAGAATATAGGCCGGGGGCGAGTCGGGAAAACGAGTGATGGTCTGAAGATAGCATTAGTAGTCCTCACTATTATTCGCGAAAATAGTGTGATAATAATTGTAATGAGGACTCCTTTTTGAGTTTGTATAATATCTAGTAGATGATATTTGTATTTAAACTCACGCTTTATGTCGTATTGTACACACAGCTATTATTATGTTAGTAAGTTGTATTTAAATTCTGTACCATGTAAGTGGCGACCCAAGATGGGTGATGTATACCTAATTTTGGGGGCGTCACAGGTACCTCTTCATACGTTAAATCTTCCGCTATTTCGTCCGGTTCTAACTCAATAATGTGGTTCAGGTCTTCTATATATTTACGTAACATATATATGTGAAAAATGTTATGAACACCAGACATACTTGGCGGTAAGGCGAGTCTATATGTGACGCCCCCAAAACAGGTATACATCACCCATCTTGGGTTGCCAAATACATGGTACTGAATACAAATACAAACTTAATTATACAACATGAGCTGTGAGTTATAATACAAATATTGTCTTCTAGACAGTATTCAAACTCAAAATAAGTCATCATTTATTATCACACTATTTCACAGAATAGTGAGGACTACTAATGTAAACATATGGACCGTCACTCCGTTCTCCCGGCTACGTTCTCATTTTCTGAAGAGAACAATGAAAGCAAAAGGGTGAGCTTAACTAGCCCAGTAAAAAATATTATGACTAAGATAAATGCAGAATAAGTTATCGTTAGCCTTCAAAAATGTTAAACTGATAGAATATAATAGACAACATGTTTAACTGCAGTGGAACAAGCAATCCATTAGAAAAGTCAAGTAGAGCATGATATCTACTATCTTCTATGATTTAAAAAGTTTTTCATCAACTTTATCGCTGAGACTCAGCTTAATAAATAAACAACATCATCGAATCATCCCTGCACCACAATATATGAATGGTACCGTATAAATGAATAGTACTCATGGACAATACTCCGACATGAAAAGCTTAAAATTTAACAAGAATGTGCGAAAATATCCTTATGAAACGATACTAGATGAAGCACAAATTTCAAGGATATTTTACTAATTTCACGGAGCATAGAAGCAATACTTTAACAAAATGAGGGTATAATCAGGAATACGAGATGAAATAATATTACTCAGATAATATAGAGTATGAAAGAAAATATTATTCCTTATGAATACTGAACAAAAATAATATCCCTTACAACTGTTGAACGAAAATAATATTTCAACGAATATTTAACGAAGATAATATTCCTACGAATATTGAACGAAGATAATATTCTTTATGAATATTGAATCGAAAATAATATTCATACGAATACAAAAATAATATCTCTTGTAATATGAAATAAATAATACCCTTTATCTTAGAAGAAGACCGGATCTTTGGAATAGTGAAGTAGCAAACTACTCTTCTTCTTTCTCTCTATAGCTTCTCTCTCTATAATTGCTCTTGTGAGTCTTAGTGAATTGGTGAGAATGAAAGAAGAATGAGCTTCTATTTATAGGAAAATATAGTTTCGATAATTTACTTGCTTTTGGGGCTCAAAATATTACAGTATAATACCTTCATCTTTTTCTTCATTTTTAATTTAGTCTTGCAAGTATTATCAAACTTGTACCACCTCCCCTAATAGTATATCATGTGAATCAATAGTAAAATCATGTGACTCAATAGTTCTATACATGTAAAAAAAATAGTTACAGTATAGTACCTTCATCTATACCTCTATTTTTAATTTAGTCACGCAAGTATTATAAATCTTGCATCACCTCCCCTAATAATATATGCATGTGAATCAATAGTACTTATATGCGAACACATAGTTATAAATATATGAATTAATAGCAAGTAATTACTCATTTATCCGATTAATTACCCGATTGGTCAATATAACTTCCAAACATCAATTATTATCGAAATAAATGTCGATTTTCACTAACACTAATAATCCCAACACAATGGAACTATCAATTTTGTCTTTAATCAACATGAACTTATTCATCATTAATATTATAACTCACAATATTTAACAACCAGATCGTTCCCAAGAAAGAGGGGGCTTTTCAATAAGGATTTCTCCTTATTGGCGCGCAATTAGGTGACCAAACCTCTCCTTGACAGAACTTCTAGACATTGTCAATATTGCAAATAATAATATAAATAACTTTGTCGTCTGAATTATTGATTTAATAATATTAAATATTATGCAGATGATACTGTAACAATAATTGAATCAATAATATGAGAGATATGATGCAACAATTACTGTAGTAATAATTGAGTATAACTGAGTGACTTCTCACGTAAGCATCAATAATCAATACCGTAGTGCTACTACGCAACCACGCCAGATTCTCAGATTTTTTACTATCGGGTAGTTCAACAGTTTAACGGTAACACTTTCGTCGTTATTTTTATAAAAAGATAATTCTGTCATTTTCTAACTACGACAATACTTTTGTTGTGGGGTCCACCAATAATTATGCTGTCGTACGAATATTTCCTGCTAAAACGAATATTCTCCGACCAATCGAATATTTTATAACAACTTGCTTACTTTGCAAAATTTTCAAATATCACCCTTAACCTTAACCTTTTATCAATTTAACCACTTACTAAATAGAATAATAATTATAAGAAAATTGAATACTCATTTTATAAAATTTGGAGTCTTACATTCTCCCCTCCTTATGAAATTTCACCGTCGAAATTTATGTACGTACCGGTATGACGAAGAGGTGAGGATACCTTGACTTCATTTCAGATTCTATCTCTTGAGGCATAACCTTTGAGTGTTGAATATGATCCTTCTTATTCAAGATTTTAACACGTATCTTCTCACGTTAAATCTTCTGCTATCTCGTCTAGTTCTAATTCAATAATGTGGTTCGGGTCATCCACATATTTACGTAATATCGATACGTGAAAAACGTTCTGAACACGCGGCATACTTGGCGGTAAGACGAGTCTATAGGCCACAATTCCTATTAGATCGAGGATTTCAAATGGGCTAATTAAATCGAGGGTTGAGATTTCCTCTCTTCATCGACTCTTGTTTCTAGAATAACGCCCTCTTGAACCTTCTTCTTTGTATTCATCAGCTCTGGGTCTGAAGCTTGAACGACTTTCTCTTTATCGATTAAAGTCGGTTATACTCGTATATTTGTTATCACCACATGGGTCCCTAGAGTTTTTAACTCTATCTTCATCATTTGTAAGTTATACGAAATGGGTTTTTGTGTTAAAACATCGCACTCGTAAATGCATACGATCTTCTACTCAACGAGTCAACTACCACGTTCGCTCTTCCACGATGATATTGAATGGTATAGTCATAACCTTCAACAGCTCGAGCCAACGTCTTTGGCGCATGTTACGTTCGTTTTAAGTGAAGAAATATTTGAGGGTTTTAGAAATGGGTTTTATACTGGGGTCAATACAAAATTCGATTTCACGCTCTGGGGTAGGCCAGGAAGTTCTTCGGGAATACGTCAGGAAATTTATTAACGATAGAAATATCATTCAAAACTGTGACTCTCATCCAAGACTTGGATAACACGTCACATTGATACCTATCAACTTGCCATCGTTATTCACGACGTCCACTACGGAAAGTTTGGCTTCGGTGCATTCCACACAAGGAAGTTAGCAACGAAAGGTTTGGGGCTCTTTACTTATGGCTTGATATGACAGTGATTAACTTTAGTGGTTTGGTTGCTTGAATTCGCATAACTGGTTGGTTAATTAGGAATATGAAAGCTAACAACCTTACGAAAAGACTCAATTTTATCATGATGAATAGTTAACCAATTGATTCCTAAAATCACCTCAAAGGAAAGTATTTTCAAAGAGATAAGATCGACAGGTAACGTGAAAGTGTCGATTTGAATCAAACAAGATTTAAAAATAGTGGGTGTAACGAAGGTTTCTCCTAATGGAGTTTTAACAGATAAGTTAAAGTCTAACTTCTCTGGAGTTAAATTTAAACGTTGAGCGCAAGTAGGTGAAATAAACGAATGGGTAGAACCGTTATCAAATAAGGTATAGACTTCTAAAGAGTTTATGATTAACTTACCCGTGATAACTTCGTTCAGGTTCCTCGACAAACATTCACATTTAAACTACCGGCTTTGACTTGTCTGGGACATCCTTTGGCGTCACTATCCTAGTTGGACTTGACTTCACAACATGACCAAATCGAGCTAGGTGACCTTCTCTTTCGCAATTGAAACTCGCTTTAGACTGCTGCATACAGTTTGGACTGATGTGTCCCTCCCCTCCGCATTTGTAATATACTGAATCGACTATTGCGTTCTCCTTCCTTAACAACAAAATTGATGTTGACGTCTTTCCATCATTATTGAATCTCCTCTTCTTGAAACATCCACTTCTATTATCTTGGCCATGATTACCACCGAAGTGGTTACCATTCTTGGCATGATAATTTCCCCCACGATGGTTATCATTATTCCGATGACCGTTGCCACCAGTATGATTATTATCGTGTTGTTGGTCGTTGCCTGTTGGTTGTGCTGACTCATTATCGCGCTCCAATAACTGAGCCCTATTCACAACATCTGAATATAAACAAAGTTTGTGAGAAATGAGGTATTGACATATTTCGGGTTTCAAACCTCTTAGAAACATTCGCTCCTCATTATCGACCAAATGGGATGCAAACCGGGATAACTCGGCAAACATAGCCTTTTATTGCGACACGGTCATATTGTTTTTGTGACGCCCCAAAAATAGGTATACATCACCCATTCTGAGTCGCCAACTACATGGTACAGAAACAACTACAACTTTATTAATACAATTGTCGTGCAAAATACGACAACACATAAACTGTGCGTTTAAATATAAATATTGTCTTCTAGACAATATCCACACTCAAATAAGTCCTCATTACAATTATTGATACATTATTTTACAAAAATAGTGAGGACTACTAAAACAACTTTCTAGAACCATCATTCCATACCCCAACTAGTACTCGCCACATTCTCGCTTCCTGAGAAGAAAAATGGAACAAAAAGAAAAAGGGTGAGCTTAACTAGCGTAGTAAAGAACATTATGACTAAGATAATATAGAACAAATTATCGTTAGTCCTCAACAGGGAAAAATCTGATAGAATATAACAGACAACAAGTTTTAGATCAATATTCGCAGCAGAAATAACAATTCAGTAGAAGAGTTAAGTAGAGAATGAAATCTGCTAACATCTATGAATTTAAAAGTCCATCATTAATATTTTATCCCTGTAACATAAATCAATATTCATCTTGAATCAACTATTCATCTTTGCACTACAGGCCATAGATATTCATCAGTTGGTCATGTTCATCTCAACACCTGTTCATCTTTGCATTATGGGCCAAAGATATTCATCAGAAAATCATTCATCTTTGCACTACAGGCCAAAGATATTCAGTTATATCATCATTTAGGACTGAGGATGATGAAAAATATTTTAAAGAAAATGAATCCAGTGAGACTAAAGAACAAATATTAAGGATTTGTAATTTGATTTATCCATGTTCAAAAACATCCCATAATATACTATGGTTTTAAAATTCCTAATTTTACGAATAAAGATTTAAATTTCTCGAATTTTTTTTGAATATTATGGTGTGGATTTAATATAATGTTATATTTGTGGGTAATATTTATAAATTTTACAAAGTATGCAAGTTGTTATATTATATTCGATTGGTCGGGAAATATTCTTTGTGTCGGGAAATATTAAATGCGGACGGACAATCATTCAATTGGACCCCCACAACGGAATTATTATCGAATTGAGAAAACGATAAAATATTTTTATGAAAATAACGGCGAAAGTTTTACTGTTATCTTTGTTGAAACACTCGGTGTTAAAAGTAAATGCGATGTCTGGCGTGGTTGCATAAGTAAGCACACAGTATTGATTATTGATCTTACGTGATAAGTCACCGGTTTGGTTTTATTGATATTATTAATGTAATAAAAGCGTAAAAGTTTTTTATATAAAATGTATTACTTTTATAAAGTTATTCTATAAATAGAATATATTATATTTTATTATGCATAGTATTTTGCATAGTAAAATCTTTTATATAAAATGTAATATTTTTATAAAGTTATTCTATAAATAGAATATATTATATTTTATTATGCATAGTGTTGCATAGTGCCTGCATAGTGTTTTGTATAGTAATATCTTTTTATATAAAACAGAATAATTTTATAAAGTTATTCGTTTTATTAGATTATAAATAGAATATATTATATTTTATTTAAAAGATTTTGGTTTAAATCTGGACCGTCCGATTAAAAGTAAATCAATCTGGACCGTTTATGAATTAGTTACTATGATGTCCATTCTTCTATAAATAGAAGCTCATTCCTTCATTATTTCTTACAAATCCATTGAAACTCTAGAGAGAGAAACTATAGAGAGAATTCTTCTTCTATAATCTTAAGCGTATTTCTTTGGTGTTTAAGAAAGCTTTGAGCGTAGTGCATAGTACTCCGGGATGAATAGTATCCCGTGAATAGTACTTCGAGAATAGTATCTCGTGAATAGTACTTTGTGAATAGTACTTCGTGAATAGTACTATATGAATAGTACTTTGTGAATAGTACCCATGAATAGTACTTTTGTGAATAGTACCGTATAAATGAATAGTACTCATGGACAATACTCCGACATGAAAAGCTTAAAATTTAACAATAATGTGCAAAAAATATCCTTGTGAAACGATACTAGATGAAGAGCAAATTTTAAGGATATTCTACTAATTTCACGGAGCATAGAAGCAATAATTTAACAAAATGAGGGTATAATCAGGAATACGAGACGGAATAATATTACTCACATACTACAGAGTATGAAAGAAAATATTATTCCTTATGAATATTGAACAAAAATAATATCCCTTACAACTGTTGAACGAAAATAATATTCCAACAAATATTTAACGAAGATAATATTCCTACGAATATTGAACGAAGATAATATTCTTTATGAATATTGAACGAAAATAATATTCATACGAATCTGAAAAATAATATCTCTTGAATATGAAATAAATAATACCCTTTACCTCGTAAGAAGACCGGATATTGGAATAGTGAAGTAGCAGACTACTCTTCTTCTTTCTCTCTATAGATTCTCTCTCTATAATTGCTCTTATGAGTCTTAGTGAATTGGTGAGAATGAAAGAAGAATGAGCTTCTATTTTATGGCTGTAAACGAGCTAATACAGTTCGAGCTCGATTTGGGCTCGACTCGAAAAAATAAGAGTGAGACTCGGATTCGTTAATAATATGATCCAAATCTGAGCATTAAAAATATTTCGAATAAAAATATGAGTAGAATCTGAGCAAGGTTATACTCGATTCGTTTAAGATTCAAACAACTCGAATTCTTGATTGTGATTCGATACATACTCGGTTATTACATATTCGATTAGATGTTCGATACATTCTCTTATAATATATACAAATTTAAATCTAATTAGGATAATTAGTTATTATTTTGTTTTGTTTTTAATTTTAATTATGATTTTATATTTGTAAAGTGTAATAATAAATATATTTTCTCATTTTTAAGTAAAATAACAAATTCGATTTATAATTATATTTATTATAAAACTAGTTATTATGTGGAGACTCAAATTCGAGCTTGAATTTGAAGCTCGCGAGTAGTTTGAATAAATATTCGAGTCGAGTCGAGTCGGATCGAATTCGAGTAGTAAATATTCGAGTAGAGTCGAATCTGAGTAGGATTTTTCAAATAAAATTCGAATTCGATCCGAATTCGAGTACGAATTTATCATTTCGAGTCGAATTCGAGTAGCTCTCTGTTCGCTCCGGTTCGACTCGTTTACCCCCTTATTCTATTTATAGAAAAATATAGTTTCGATAATTGCACATTTTGGGGCTCAAAATATTACAGTATAATACCTTCATCTTTTTCTTCATTTTTAATTTAGTCATGCAAGTATTATCCAACTTGCACCACCTCCCCTAATAGTATATCATGTGAATCAATAGTAAAATCATGTGACTCAATAGTTCTATACATGTGAAAAAAATAGTTACAGTATAATACCTTCATCTATACCTCTATTTTTAATTTAGTCATGCAAGTATTATAAATCTTGCACCACCTCCCCTATTAGTACATGCATGTGAATCAATAGTACACACATGTGAACACATAGTTATAAACATGTGAATTAATAGCAATTAATTGCTCATTTATCCGATTAATTACCCGATTGGTCAATATAACTTCCAAACATCAATTATTATCGAAATAAATGTCCATTTCCACTAACACTAATAATCCCAACACAATGGAACTATCAATTTCATCTTTAATCAACACGAACTTATTCATCATTAATATTATAACTCATAATATTTAACAACCAGGTCGTTCCCAGGAAAGAAGGGGCTTTCCGATAATGATTTTTCCTTATTAATATTGGTGCACAATTAGGTAACCAAACCTCTCATTGACAGAACTTCTAGACATTATCAATATTGAAAATAATAATATAAATAACTTTGTCGTCACAATTATTGATTTAATAATATAAAATATTATGCAGATGATACTATGACAATAATTGAATTAATAATATGAGAGATATGATGCAGCAATTACTGTAGTAATAATTAAGTATAACTAAGTGACTTCTCACGTAAGCATCAATAATCAATACCGCGTGCTACTATGCAACCACGCGTATTACTATACTTTTTACTAATAGGGTAGTTTAACGGTTTAACGGTAACACTTTCGCCGTTATTTTTATAAAAAGATAATTCTGTCATTTTCTAACTATGACAATACTTTTGTTGTGGGGTCCACCAATGATTGTGCCGTCGTACGAATATTTCCTGCTAAAACGAATATTCCCCGACCAATCGAATATTTTATAACAACTTGCTTACTTTGCAAAATTTTTAAATATCACCCTTAACCTTAACCTTTTATCAATTTAACCATTTACTAAATAGAATAATAATTATAAGAAAATTGAATACTTTCATTTCATAAATTTTGGGGTCTTACACTATAGGTCACAGTTCCTACTCGATCAAGAATTTCAAATGGGCCAATGAATCGAGGATTGAGCTTTTCTCTCTTTCTAAATCTTGTAACTCCCTTCCATGGAGCAACACGTAACTACACATGCTCTCCAACATTGAATTCCACGTCTTTTTGATGAAGATCAACATAACTCTTTTGTCGATCTTGTGAGGTTTTTATACATTGCCGGATCATTTGAATCTTTTTTGTTGTCATGCATACCAATTTAGGTCCCAACAACGTTGCTTCACCCACCTCATCCCAACATACTGGAGAATGACACTTGCGTCCATACAACGCCTCTAATGGAGTCATGCCGATACTTGCTTGATAGCTATTGTTGTAGGAGAATTCCACTAATTTCAAGAACTTGTCCCAACTTCCTTTGAAGTCAAGGACACAAAGTCTTAATAAATCTTTAAGAGTTTGAATAGTCTTCTCCGACTGCCCGTCCGTTTCAGGATGATATGCCAAACTAAATCGTAAATCTGTGCCCATAGCTTTTTGCAAACTAACCCAAAATTATGAGGTGAATCTTGGGTCTCGATCAGAAACTATGGATACTGGCATACCATACAGTCTTATAATCTCATTTATATATATACGAGCAAGACGTTCAAGTGTATAAGTTTCTCATATAGGTAAGAAATGAGCGGACTTGGTCAATCTATCAACAATAACCCAAATTGCATTTATGCCTTGAGAAACCTTGGGAATACCAGTAACGAAATCCATGGTAATGTGCTCCCACTTCCCTTCTGGAATTTCAAGTGGTTGAAATGGACCTTTTGGCACTTAATGCTTCGCCTTGACTCGTTGACAAGTTAAACACCTTGAGATAAACTCCGCTATCTCTCTCTTTATATTGCTCCACCAAAATGTATGTCGAAGATCATGATACATTTTGGTACTCCCAAGATGGATTGCAAACGGTGTGTTGTGCGCCTCCATCATGATTTTATACTTTAAATCAGGGTCGTTCGAACATAAAGTCTGGATTTGACTCTAAGTATTCCTTCTTCATCAATTCTTGCTTCCGGGATAACACTTTCTTGTACTTTCTTCTTCATATGCATCAGCTCCAAGTCTATAGCTTTAGCAGCTTTAACTTTATCAATTAAAGTCGGTTCCACTCGTATATTTTCCATCATCACGTGGGTCCTTGGAATCTTTAACTCTATCTCCATCCTTTGCAAGTCATACAAAATTGTCCTTTGCGTTGACAATATCGCACTCGTACCCGCATATGATCTTCTAATCAATGCGTCAGCTACCACGTTCGCTTTTCCAGGATGGTATTGAATGATATGATTATAATCTTTTAATAGCTCGAGCCAACGTCGTTTTCGCATGTTGAGTTCCTTTTGGGTGAAGAAATATTTGAGGCTTTTATGATCTGTGTAGATCTCCACTTTTTCCTCATACAGGTAATGCCTCAAAATTTTTAGCGCAAAAATGACTGCTGCCAACTCTAGATCATGAGTAGGATAATTCCTCTCATATTCTTTAAGTTGTCGTGAGGCGTAGGCTATGACTTTCCCATGTTGCATGAGAACACATCCTAAACCTTTGCCTGAAGCATCACTGTAGATGACAAATCCCTCTGAACCAGATGGTATTGTCAGAACAGGTGCTGAAATGAGTCTTCTTTTGAGTTTTTGGAAACTCTTCTCATATTCCTCGCTCCAAACGAATTTTGTATCTTTTTGAGTCAGCTGAGTTAATGGAGTAGTGATTCGAGAAAATCATTCCATGAATCTCCGATAATAACCAGCTAAGCCGAGAAAGCTACATACTTCGATCACTTACTTAGGTTGCTCCCAGCTTTGAATTGCTTCAATCTTTGTTGGATCAACAGATATTCCGTGATTTGATATCACGTGCCCAAGGAATGCAACTTCCTCAAGCCAGAACTCGCATTTCTTCAACTTGGCATATAGGTTGTTTTCACGAAGCTTTTGGAGTATCAGCCTCAAGTGTTGCTTATAATCTTCACGGCTTTTGGAGTAAATGAGGATGTCATCAATAAAGACAACCAAAAAATAATCCAAATATTCCTTGAATACTCAGTTCATTATATCCATGAAGGCAGTAGGAGCATTAGTCAATCCAAAAGATATGACTAGGAATTCGTAATACCCATACCGAGTTTTAAAAGCAGTCTTTAGAATGTCATCAGTTTTAATCTTTAACTGATGATATCCGGAATGAAGATCGATCTTTGAAAAGAATTTGGCACCTTGCAACTGGTCAAACAGGTCATCAATGCGAGGCAACAAGTACCTATTTTTGATGGTGACGTGATTCAACTCGCGATGATCAATACAAAGTCGCATACTCCCATCTTTCTTCTTTATGGATAGAACAGGAGCACCCCAAGGAGACGTACTAGGACGAATGAAACCGATGTCTAACAATTCCTGCAGTTGGGTCTTTAACTCCTGAAGTTCAATAAGAGCCATTCGATATGGGGCTTTGGAAACGGGTTTCGTACCGGGTTCAAGATCGATTCAAAATTCGATTTCATGCTCTGGGGGTAGGCCAGGAAGTTCTTCAGGGAATACGTCAGGAAATTTATTAACAATAGAAATATCATTCAAATCTGACGTATTTTTGTTTAAATCCGTGGCATGGGCTAAGAAAGCTTGACATCCATTTTTTAATAAACGAATAGCTTTATGGCTTGATATGACAATAAATGACTTTAGTGGTTTGGTTGCTTGAATTTGCATAATAAGTTGGTTAGGAATATGAAAACTAACAACCTTACGAAAATAATCAATTTTAGCATGATGAGTAGTTAACCAATCAATCCCTAAAATCACATCAAATGAAAGTATTTTCAAAGAGATAAGGTCGACAGGTAATGTGCGGGTGCCGATTTGAATCAAACAAGATTTATAAACAGTGGATGTAATGAAGGTTTCTCCCAACGGAGTTTCAACAGAATAGTCAAAGTCTAATTTCTCCGGAGTCAAATTTAAACATTGAGTGCAAGTAGGAGAAATAAAAGAATGGGTAGAACCGGTATCAAATAAGGTATAGACTTCGCTAATGTTTATGATTAACTTACCCGTGATGACCTCGTTCGGGTTCCTTGCTTTTTGGGAGGTCACGACAAATGCTCTCTCTTGAACTACTGGTTTTGACTTCTCTGGGACGGCCTTTGGTTCCTCCATCCCAGCTAGACTTGGCTTCACTGCATGAAAAAATCGAGCTAGATGACCTTCTCTTCCATAATTGTAACATATTTTGGACTGCTGCATGTAATTTGGACTGATGTGTCCCTCCCCTCCGCATTTGAAGCATATGATAGGTGGTCGTTCTCCTTCCTTAACAACGAGTGTTGGTGCTGACGTCTTTCCATTATTGTTGAATCTCTTTTTCTTAAAATGTCCACTTTTATTATCTTATCCATGATTACCACCAAAGTGGTTACCATTTCTGGCATGTTGATTCCCTTCACGTTTATTGTCACCACTTCGATGACTGCTACCACTGGTACTATCATTTTGTCGGCTGCTCTCTCTTGGTTGGGTTGACTCATTATCGCGCTCCAATAATTGAGCCCTATTCACAACATCTGAATACAAGCAAAGTTTGTAAGAAATGAGGCATTGACATATCTCAGGTTTCAAACATCTTAAAAACATCCGCGTCATTCTCTCCTCATTATCAACCAAATGGGATGCAAATCGCGATAACTCGGCAAACTTAGCCTCGTACTGCAACACGGTCATATTATTTTGCTCCAACTTCATGAATTTTACCTCCTTCATGTGACGAATACTTTCAGGAAAGTACTTGTCGTTGAATAATTCTTGGAACTTCTCCCAAGACATCTTCAGTGCGGTAGGCTGGGTGCATTTTACAGATTCCCCCCAATGATCTGCCTCTCCTCGCAACATGAAGGTTGGGACGCCCCAAAAATAGGTATACATCACCCATTCTGAGTCGCCAATTACATGGTACAAAATTCAAATATAAACTTAACTTGTACAACTATTAAGTGTCGTGCAGAATACGACAAAACATAAGCTTTGAGTTTTAATACAAATATTGTCTTCTAGACAGTATTCAAACTCAAATGGAGTCCTCAATATATTTATTATCACACTATTTCACAAAATAGTAAGGACTACTAAAACAACCATCTGGACCGTCAATCCATTCACCGACTAGTCCCAACTATATTCTCATTTCCTGAAGCGAACAGTGAAAGAAAAGGGTGAGCTCAACTTGCCCAGTAAGAAATATTATGACTAAGATAATGCAGAATAAATTATCCTTAGCCTTCAACCATATAACAACTGATAGAATACAATAGACAACAAGTATTAGATTAACAACTGCAGCGGAATAAGCAATCCATTAGAAGAGTCAAGTAGAGCATAATATCTACTATCTTCTATTATTTAAAAAGTTTATCATCAATTTTATCGCTGAGACTCAGCTTAATAAATAATCCACATCACTGAATTATCCATGCACTACGGGCCAAGGATATTCATTAGTAACACGACCACGAATTATCCATGCACTACGGGCCAAGGATATTCGTGTTTTCATCAACGATCATGATCATGCCATAAAATAATTCATCTTTGCACCCTTGGCCGAAGAGAACCCATAGTCATGATCATACCAAAAATTGCCATCAATGCACTACGGGCCAATGAGGACTTTTACCACATCATTTATAACATTACGGTCATGATTATACTGAATAATCTCTGGTCATAATCATACCAAGTCCATCTATGCACTATGGGCCAAAGATGACTTTCATAACAATATAAGCACGAGGATGATGACAATGATATAATAATTCAATCAAACGAGATCAATGATAAATATTAAAGACTTTAACAATTTAATTTATCCAGAATTCAATAATGTCCAAATTGTCAACATGATACTGCATTGTGGAGTAAAATTCAAGAATAACGTTATATCAAAAATGATTTGGACCGAAAAAAAATTAATTTTTGTCATGAATAGTACTCCAGGTGAATAGTACCCGAGTGAATAACACCCCGTGAATAATACTTCGGGAATAGTACCCCATGAATAGTAACCCGACATGAAAAGATAAAAAATTATCAAGAATGCTTAAAATAATATTTCTATGAAAAGATACTGGATGAAACACACATTTTAAGGATATTCTATTAATTTCATGGAGTATAGAAGCCAAAACTTTAACAAAATAAGTGTAGAATTCAGAATCTAAAACGAAATAATATTACTTACATACTACATAGTATGAAAGAAAATATTATTTCTTATGAATACTAAACAAAAATAATACCCCTTACGAATATTGAACGAATATAATATTCCTTATGAATATTAAACGAAGACAATATCTCTACGAATATTAAACGAAAATAATATTCCTTACGAATATTGAACGAAAATAAAATTTCTTACAAATACAAAAATAGTATCGTAAGTGAATATGAAATAAATAATACCCCTTACCTCAAAAAGAGAGCAATTCCGACTGGTATAGCGGATATATTCTTGAAGAAAACTTTCACTATTTTTTACACTCAAAGCTTCCTTAAACTCTAAAGAAATACGCTCAATATTATAGAAGAAGAATTCTCTGATTCTGGTGTGATTTTTAATTCTAACTGAGTTTCCTATTTATAGGAGAATGGAAAGGATACTATTTGAATTCATAGTACACAAAGGTTCACGGGTAGAATTCTGAATTCATGGATGAAACTTTTAAAATTTTGATTTTACTATACAAATACTATACAGACACTATACAAATACTATGCATAATAAAATATAATATATTCTATTTTTCATAAAAAAATAAAATTTATTATAATATATATATATATATATATGACATTCTGCTCCCCCCAATTTTATTTTTCCACACGTGGGCCCCACATGTGGCCCCACCTTTATTATATTGAATAACTTTCTACCGATTATTTTAAAAAATGGGTAAGTGGGGATCCAAATAATAAGCAAAATTTACCACAAATACATCATTAAAATCCTATCAATATTTTTAACAATATTTATTCATCATTATTATAACTCGCAATATTAACAACCAGATCGTTCCTAGGAAAGAGAGAGTTTTCCGATAAGGATTTCTCCCTATTGGCGCACAATTAAATAAACTAACCCCTTTCCTCGACAGAACTTTCTAAACATTGTTAATTATACAAATAATAATATGAATAACTTTTCATCTCAATTATTGATTTAATAATATAAAATATTATAACAATAATTGAATCAAATAAGGTGAGATACTATGCAGCAATTACTGTAGTAATAATTGAGTATAACTGAGTGACTTCTCACGTAAGCATCAATAATCAATACTGTGTGCTACTATGAAATCACGCGTATTACTGTACTTTTACCACCGGGTATTTCAATAGTTAACGGAAAAACTTCCGCCGTTATTTTCATAAAAAGATATTTCTGTCGTTTTCTAATTCCGACAGTAATTCCGTTGTGGGATCCACCAATGATTGTGCCGTCGTACAAATATTCCCTGATAAAATGAATATTCCCTGACCAATCGAATATTTTATAACAACTTACATACTTTGCAAAATTTGTAAATATTACCCACAACTATTATATCAAATCCACACCATAATATTCTAAAAAATATTTCGAGAAAATTAAATCTTTATTCATAAAATTTGGGGTCTTAAAACCTTCCCTTCTTATTAAATTTCGTCCTTGAAATTGGCGTACGTACCTGGTATGTCGAAGAGATGAGGATACCTTGTGACGCCCCCAAAATTAGGTATTCATCACCTATCTTGAGTCGCCAAATACATGGTACATAATATAAATATAAACTTAATTATACAACTGTCGTGTAATATACAACATTACATAAACTGAGAGTTTTAACAATAACATTGTCATCTAGACAATATCCACTCTCAATGGAGTCCTCATTACATTTATTATCACACTATTTCACAGAATAGTGAGGACTACTAATGCTATTCTCTGGACTGTCACTCCGATCCCCGACTCGTCCCAGCTATATTCTCATTTCCTGAAGAGAACAGTGAAAGAAAGGGCGAGCTCAACTAGCCCATTAAGAAATATTATGACTAAGATAATGCAGAATAAATTATCATTAGTCTCTAACAATGTTAAACTGATAAAATACAATAGACATCAAGTTTAACTGCAGCGGAACAAGCAATCCATTAAAAGAGTCAAGTAGAGAATAAAATCTACTATCTTTTATGATTTAAAAGGTTTTCATCACTTTTATCATTTGGGACTCAAATTTTAATAAATAATCCACATCATCGAATCACCCCTGCACTACGGCCAAGGATATTCTTTAATATCACGACCATAAATTATCCATGCACTACGGGCCAAGGACATTCGTGTATTCATCAATGGTCATGATCATGCCAACAATTGTCCATCAATGCACTACGGGCCAATGAGGACTTTTATCACATCATTTGTAACATTACGGTCATGATTACACCGAATAATCCCTGGTCATAATCATACCAAGTCCATCTATGCACTACAGGCCACATATGACTTTCAAAAAAATATAAACATGAGGATGATGACAATGATATAAGAATTCAATAAAACAAGTTCACGAATTAATTTATTTAGGAACTAATAACGTCCAAATTGTCAACATGATACTGCTTTGTAGAGTAAAATTCAAGAATGCTCAGAAGAATATTTCCATGAAAAGATACTAGATGAAGCGCAAATATCAAGGATATTCTACTAATTTCATGGAGTATAGAAGTCAAAACTTTAACCAACTGAGTATAATAAAGAATAGAATAACAAAAGAAATCACCATGTATGCGGTACTTCGCATAGACAGGTTATTCTAACAGAATAATAATAACGGAACTAGGTCTGGTGAAATTCAAACCGGCAGGATGTTCCAATGTAATAATAAAGATTTTAACCAGATCCTGTAAAACACACGAGATAAGATATTCCAAATGTAATAATAAAACGATGTAATAATAAAGATTTTAACCAAGTCCTAAAAAACACGACGTGATATTCCAAATGTAATAATAAAGATGTATAATAAAGATTTTAACCAGTCCTTGTAAAACACACAGATGTGATATTTCAATGTAATAATAATAAAGACGGAATAATAGAAGAATGTCACCAAGTATAGGGTAGCTCACGTATCTGAAGTTATTCCAATGTAATAATAAGGAATGGAATAATGTAAAGTTCTCTTTATGAATACAAAAGAAATAATACCCCTACCTTTGAAAGAAACTGGATAAAGGAGTAGTGAGGTAGCAGGCTTCTCTTATTCTATAGATTTTCTCTCTACAATTTCTCTCTATAATAATTTCTCTATAGCTTTTGTGAATTTGTGAGAAATGAAGGAAGAATGAGCTTCTATTTATAGAAAAATATAGTTTCGATAATTGACGCTTTGGGGCTCGAAAATTATAAGAGACAATACCTCCAACTTTTTCTTCCTTTTTAATTTAGTCCTGCAAGTATTATCAATCTTGCACCAACTCCCCTAATAGTAAATAATGTGATTCAATAGTAAATCATGTGAATCAATAGTTCTAGACATGTGAAAATATGAATTACAGTATAGTACCTCCATCTATACCTCTATTTTTAACTTAGTCATGTAAGTATTATGAATCTTGCACCAACTCCCCTAATAGTAGCAAAATGTGAATCAATAGTACACACATGTGAACAAATAGTTATAATCATGTGAAATAATAGCAATCAATTGCTCATTTATCCTAAGTAAATACCGATCGGTCAATATAACCTCCAGACATCGTTTATTATCGAAATAAATGTCGATTTTCACTAACACAAATAATTCCAACACAATGAAACTATTTTTATCAAAAATATAAATTTTGAAATTTCGAAGTTTGACTTTTCCCGAAAAAGTCAACTATTGACTTTTTGACCAAATAGTGAATCCCGAAAATTTTTGTGTTTATAGACTATTTTTACTAATTTCGACGTTCCAGACTCAATTATCACGTCCGCGTCTCCAAAATCAACTCCGAACAACATTCATCATTAATATTATAACTCATAATATTTATCAACCAGTCGCTCCCATGAGAAAGGGGGGCTTCAAGAAGGATTTCTCTTTATCATGCCGCAATGATTAGGTGACCAAACCTCTCCTCGATGTAACTTCTAGACATTATAAATATTGCAATTTATAATATGAATAACTTTGTCATCTCAATTATTGATTTAATAAAATAACATTTTATGCAGATGATACTGTGACAATAATTGAATCAATAATATAATAGATATGATGCAGCAATTACTGTAGCAATAATTGAGTGACTTCTCACGTAAGTATCAATAATCAATACCGTGTACTACTACGCAACCACGCATATTACTGTACTTTTACTACCGAGTAGTTCAATAGTATTAACAGTAAAACTTCGGGCGTTATTTTCATAAAATATTTTTGTCGTTTTCTCAATCCGACAATAATTTTGCTGTGGGGTCCACCAATGATTGTACTGTCATACGGATATTTTCTGACAAAAAAATATTTCCCGACCAATCGAATATAATATGATAACTTGCATACTTTGCAAAATTTGTAAATATTACCCACAACTATAACATTATAACAAATTCATTCCATAATATTCAAAAATGATAATTATAGAAAAATCATCTTTATTCATAAAAGTTGGGGTTTTACAACCTCCCTTTCTTATGAAATTTCGCCCTCGAAATTAGGGTACGTACCTGGCATGTCGAATAGGTGAGGATATCTTGACTTCATCTCAGATTCTAGCTCCCAAGTCATTTCTTCCACGTCGTGGTTTCTTTACAAAACTTTAACTTGAGGTATAACCTTGGAGCGTAGAATATGATCCTTCTTATCCAAGATTTTAACAGGTAACTCTTCATACGTTAAATCTTCCTCTATCTCGTTCGGTTCTAATTCAATAATGTGGTTCGGGTCTTCCACATATTTACGTAACATAGATATGTGAAACACATTATGAACACGAGACATACTTAGCGGTAAGGCGAGTCTATACGCCACAGTTCCTACTCGATCGAAGATTAAAAATGGGCCAATGAATTGAGGATTGAGCTTTCCTCTCTTTCTAAATATCGTAACTCCTTTTCATGGAGCAACACGTAACAACACATGATCTCCAATATCGAATTCCACGTCCTTTCGATGAAGATCATCATAGCTCTTTTGTCGATCTTGTGAGGTTTTTATACGTTGTCGGATCGTTTGAATCTTTTCTGTAGTCATACGCACCAAATCCGGTCCCAACAACGTTGCTTCACCCACCTCATCCCAATATACTAGAGAACGACACTTTCTTCCATACAACGCCTCGAATGGAGCCATGCCAATACTTGCTGATAATCATTATCAGTAGGAAAACTCCACCAATGGTAAGAACTTGTCCCAACTTCCCTTGAAGTCAAGGAAACAGAGTCTTAATAAATCTTCAAGAGTTTGAATAGTCCTCTCTGATTGTCCGTCCGTCTGAGGATGATATGCCGAACTAAAACGTAAATCTGTCCCCATAGCTTTTTCTAAACTAACCCAAAATCTTGAAGTGAATCTTGGGTCTCGATCAGAAACTATGGATACTGGTATACCATGTAATCTTACAATCTCGTTTATATACATACTAGTAAGACGTTCAAGTGTATAAGTTTCTTGTATCGGTAAGAAATGAGCAGACTTGGTCAATCTATCAACAATGACCCAAATCGAATCTATGCCTTGAGAAACCTTGGGAAGACCAGTAACGAAATCCATGGTAATGTGCTCCCACTTCCATTCTGGAATTTCAAGTGGCTACAATGGACCTTTTGGCACTTGATGCTCCTCCTTGACTCGTTGACAAGTTAGACACCTTGAGATAAACCCCGCTATCTCTCTGTTCATATTGCTCCACCAAAATGTATGTCGAAGATCACGATACATTTTGGTACTCCCAGGATGGATCGCAAACGGTGTGTTGTGCGCCTTCATCATAATTTTATACTTTAACTCAGGGTTGTTAGGAACACAAAGTCTGGATTTGACTCGAAGTATTCCTTCTTCATCGATTCTTGCTTCCAGCATAGCACCTTCTAGCACTTTCTTTCTTATACGAATCAGCTCCAGGTCTGTAGTTTGAGCAGCTTTAACTTTATCGAATAAAGTCGTTTCTACTCGTATATTCGCCATCATCACGTGGGTCCCTGGAGTCTTTATCTCTATCTCCATCCTTTGTAAGTCATGCAAAATGGGCCTTTGCGTTGACAATATCGCACTCGTACCCGCATATGATCTTCTACTTAATGCGTCAACTACCACGTTCGCTTTTTCGGGATGGTACTGGATGGTATGATCATAATCTTTCAATAGTTCAAGCCAACGTCTCTGTCGCATGTTGAGTTCCTTTTGAGTGAAGAAATATTTGAGGCTTTTATGATCCGTAAAGATCTCCACTTTCTCCCCATACAAGTAATGCCTCCAAATCTTTAGTGCAAAAACGACTGCTGCCAACTCTAGATCATGAGTAGGATAATTCCTCTCATATTCTTTGAGTTGTCATGAGGCATAGGCTATGACTTTCCCATGTTGCATGAGAACACAACCTAACCCTTTGCCCGAAGCATCACTATAGATGAAAAATCCCTCCGATCCAGATAGTATTGTCAGAACAGGTGCTGAAAGGAGTCTCCTCTTGAGTTCTTGAAAACTCTTCTCACATTCTTCACTCCAACCGAATTTTGTATCTTTCCGAGTCAGCTGAGTTAATGGAGTAGCGATTCAAGAAAATCCTTCCACGAATCTCCGATAATAACCAGCTAAGCCGAGAAAGCTACGATTTTGATCCAATCGATTCAGGTTGCTCCCAGCTTTGAATAGCTTCAATCTTTGCTTGGTCAATAGATATTCCATGACTTGATACTACGTGCCCAAGGAATGCTACTTCCTCAAGACAGAACTCACATTTCTTCAACTTGGCATAAAGCTTATATTCACGAAGTTTTTGAAGTATCAGCCTTATGTGTTGCTCATGATCTTCACGGCTTTTGGAATAAATAAGGATGTCATCAATAAAGACGACCACAAAGTGATCCAAATATTCCTTGAATACTCGGTTCATCATATCCATGAAGGCAGCAGGAGCATTAGTCAATCCAAAAGACATGACTAGGAATTCATAATGCCCGTCTCGGAGTTCTCCGAAGCCATCTTTGGAATGTCATCAGTTCTAATCTTCAATTGGTGATAACCGGAACGAAGATCAATCTTTGAAAAGAGTTTGGCTCCTTGTAACTGGTCAAACAGGTCATCAATACGTGGCAATGGGTACCTATTTTTGATGGTAACATGGTTCAACTCCCGATAATCAATACAAAGTCGCATACTCCCATCTTTCTTTTTCACGAATAGAACAGGAGCACCCCAAGGAGACGTACTAGGACGAATGAAACCGATGTCTAACAATTCCTACAGTTGGGTCTTTAACTTCTGAAGTTCAATAGGAGCCATTCGATATGGGGCTTTAGAAATAGGTTTTGTACCGGGTTCAAGGTCGATAAAAAATTCAATTTCATGCTCTGGGGGTAGGCCAGGAAGTTCTTCAGGGAATACGTCAGGAAATTCATTAACAATAGAAATATCATTCAAAACTGATGTATTTTTATTTAGATTCGTGACATGAGCTAAGAAAGCTTGACATCCGTTTTTTAATAAACGAATAGCTTTATGGCTTGAGATGATAGTGATTGATTTTAATGGTTTGGTTGCTTGAATTCGCATAATAGGTTGGTTAGGAATATGAAAGCTAACAACCTTACGAAAATAATCAATTTTTGCATGATGAGTAGTTAACCAATCAATCCCTAGAATTACGTCAAATGCAAGTATTTTCAATGAAATAAGATCGACAGGTAATGTGAGGGTATCGATTTGAATCAAACAAGACTTATAAACCGTGGATGTAATGAAGGTTTCTCCCAATGGAGTTTCAACAGATAAGCCAAAGTCCAATTTCTCCGGAGTCAAATTTAAACGTTGAGCGCAAGTAGGAGAAATAAAATAATGGGTAGAACCGGTATCAAATAAGGTATAAACTTTGCTAGAGTTTATGATAAGCTTACCCGTGATGACCTCGTTTGGGTTCCTTGCTTTCTGGGAGGTTACAACAAACGCCTCTCTCCTTGCACTCATCGGCTTTGACTTTTTTTTTTCGACTGACTTTGGTGCCTCCTTCCCACCGGACTTGTCTTGGTGAATGACAAAATTGGGCAGTGACCTTCTCTTCCACAATTGTAACACGCTTTGGATGGCATCGCACAGTTGGGACTGATGTGTCCCTCCCCTTCGTATTTGAAGCATATGATAGGTGGTCGTTCTCCTTCCTTAACAACGGGTGCTGATGCTGACGTCTTTCCATCATTGTTGAATTTCCTCTTCTTGAAATGTCCATTCCTATTGTTTTGGCCATGATTACCACTAAAGTGGTTACCATTTCTGGCATGCTGATTCCCTCGACGCTTATTGTTACCGCTTCGATGACTGCTATCACTAGTATTATCATTGTGTTATTTTCTCTCTTTTTGGTTGGGTTGACTCATTATTATACTCCAATAATCGAGCCCTATTAACAACATCTGAATACAAACACAGTTTATGAGAGATAAGATATTGACGTATCTCGGGTTTCAAACCTCTTAGAAACATTCTCGTCATTTTCTCTTCATTATTAACCAAATGGGACGCAAACCGGGTCAACTCGGCGAACTTGGCTTCGTACTGCGACACGATCATATTATTTTGCTCCAACTTGATGAATTCTACCTCTTTCATGTGACGAATACTTTCGGGAAAGTACTTGTCGTTGAACAATTCTTGGAACTTCTCCCAAGTCATCTTCAAATGGCAAGCGAGTTGAGTACGCTTTTATGATTCCCCGAAGAATCACCTCTGTTTTACAACATGAAGGTGGCAAGGAACCTTTGCTCCTCGGAGCCTCCCAATACATCAAATATTTTGTTGATCTACTTAATCCACGTCTCCGCCTTAAGTGGTTTTGGCTCTCCAAAAAACTCCAGTGGTCCCAGCTCCTTGAACTGTTTGGCAGTGACCGTCAGAGAGTTGCCAGTGTTTCCACCTGCATTTTGGTCAGGAGCCGCTCTCGCCTGATGTTGCATGAATGGCATGAAGCCTCAGAACATTCCGTCGTTCATCATTTGGTCAGTGTTGTTGTTTACATGAGGATTGTCGCCTTCCTGATGCTCATTGTTCTGATTGTTGATCTGTGGAGACTCAACGGTCTCCTATGCTCCATTGATGTTCTCAACATTCTCGGATGCCATTTTCAACTACTGTCACAAAACAAGGGTTAATTAACACATCACATATTATCCCTATACTTTGACCAACCAATTAAATAACAATTAAACTTATGTAGGTCATACCAGCGAAGGAATTCCCTGTCTCTCCCCTCCTAGTTCTTATCTCACATCTTAGCCAGGGATCATATCCCTAAGCTTTGATACCAACTGTGACGCCCCCAAAATTAGGTATTCATCACCTATCTTGAGTCGCCAAATACATGGTACATAATACAAATACAAACTTAATTATACAACCGTCGTGTAATATATGACATTACATAAACTGAGAGTTTTAAGAATAACATTGTCATCTAGACAATATCCACTCTCAGTGGAGTCCTCATTACATTTATTATCACACTATTTCACAGAATAATGAGGACTATTAATGCTATCCTCTCGGATCATCATTCCGATCCTCAATCGTCCAAATTTATATTCTCATTTCACAAGAGAATAAAGTGAAAGAAAGGGTGAGCTCAACTAGCCCAAGAAGAAATATTATGACTAAGATAATGTAAAATAAATTATCATTAGTCTTTAACATGTTGTTAAACCGATAAAATACAATAGACATCAAGTTTAACTCTGCGGTAGAACAAGCAATCCATTAAAAGAGTCAAGTAGAAATAAAATCTACTATCTTTTATGATTTAAAAGGTTTTCATAACTTTTATCATTTTGTGACTCGGTTTAATAAATAATCCACATCGAATCACCCACTTACTACTGGCCAAGGATATTCTTTAGTATCACGACCACAAATTATCCATGCACTACGGGCCAAGGACATTCGTGTATTCATCAATGGTCATGATCATGCCAACAATCGTCCCATCAATGCACTACGGGCCAATGAGGACTTTTATCACATCATTTGTAATATTACGGTCATGATTACACTTAAATAATCCCTCGTCATAATCATACCAAGTCCATCTATGCACTACAAAGGCTGTATTGACTTTCAAAAAAATATAAACATGAGGATGATGACAATGATATAAGAATTCAATAAAACAAGTTCACAAATTAATTTATTTAGGAACTAATAACGTCCAAATTATCAACATGATACTGCTTTGTAGAGTAAAATTCAAGAATGCTCAGAAGAATATTTCCATGAAAAGATATTGGATGAAGCGCAAATATCAAGGATATTCTACTAATTTCATGGAGTATAGAAAGTCAAAATTTAACCAACTGAGTATAATAAAGAATAGAATAACAAAAGAAATCACCATGCATGTGGTACTTCAGATGACAAAGTTATTCCAACAGTAATAATAATAACGGAACTAGGTCGTGTGAAATTCAAACCAAGTGATGTTCCAATGTAATAATAAAAGACGGAACTGGATCCAAAGTTAAACACACATATAGGATATTCCAAATGTAATAATAAAGATAGAATAATAAAGATTTTAACCAGTCCTGTAAAACACACGAGCATGTGATATTCCAAATGAATAATAAAGATAGAATAATAAAGACGCGAACCAGGTCCATGTAAAACACATAGATAAGATATTCCAATGTAATAATAAAGATTTTAACCAGTCCAATTGTAAAACACATGATGTGATATTCTAATGTAATAATAATAATGATGGAATGATAGAAGAATGTCCCCAAGTATAGGGTAGCCCGCGTATACAGGTTATTCCAACAGAATAATAAGGAATGGAATAACAGAAGTTCTCTTCATGAATACAAAAGAAATAATACCCCCTACCTTTGAAAGAAACTGGATAAAGGAGTAGTGAGGTAGCAGGCTTCTGTTCTTCTATAGATGTTCTCTCTACAATTTCTCTCTATAATAATTGCTCTATAGCTTTTGTGAATTGGTGAGAAATGAAGGAAGAATGAGCTTCTATTTATAGAAAAATATAGTTTTGATAATTGCACGTTTTGGGGCTCGAAAAATTATAGTACAATACCTCCAACTTTTTCTTCCTTTTTAATTTAGTCCTGCAAGTATTATCAATCTTGTACCAACTCCCCTAATAGTAAATAATGTGATTCAATAGTAAATAATGTGAATCAATAGTTCTAGACATGTGAAAATACGAATTACAGTATAGTACCTCCATCTATACCTCTATTTTTAACTTAGTCATGTAAGTATTATGAATCTTGCACCAACTCCCCTAATAGTAGCAAGAATGTGAATCAATAGTACACACATGTGAATAAATAGTTATAATCATGTGAAATAATAGCAATCAATTGCTCATTTATCCAGTTAAATACCCGACTGGTCAATATAACCTCCAGACATCAATTATTATCGAAATAAATGTCGATTTTCACTAACACAAATAATTCCAACACAATGAAACTATTTTTATCAAAACTATAAATTTTGAAATTTCGAAGTTTGACTTTTCCCAAAAAAGTCAACTGTTGACTTTTTGACCAAATAGTGAATCCCAAATTTTTTTGTGTTTATAGACTATTTTTACTAATTTCGACGTTCCGGACTCAATTATCACTTCCGCGTCTCTAATATCAACTCCGACCAACATTCATCATTAATATTATAACTCACAATATTTATCAACCAGGTCGTTCCCAGTAAAGGGGGGGCTTTCCAATAAGGATTTCTCTCTATTGGCGCGCAATTAGGTGACCAAACCTCTCCTTGATAAAACTTCTAGACATTGTAAATATTTCAATTTATTATATGAATAACTTTGTCATCTCAATTATTGATTTAATAAAATAACATTTTATGCAGATGATACTGTGACAATAATTGAATCGATAATATAATAGATATGATCGTGATTCTTTGTAGCAATAATTGAGTGACTTCTCGCGTAAAGTATCGATAATCAATCACGCGTGTCTTCTTCTGTGACCATAATTCTTTGTTTTTACTACTTCTAGTAGTTCAGCGGTATTAACGATATTGTAGTTATTTTCATAAAATATTTTTGTCGTTTTCTCGATCGACAATAATTACTGCAACATGGGGTCCACCAATGATTGTACCATTATCTGAGATATTCCCCGACAAAAAGATTATTTCCAATTAATAGAATATAATATGATGACTTGCATACTTTGCAAAATTTGTAAATATTACCCACAACTATAACATTATAACAAATTCATTCCATAGTATTCAAAAATGATAATTATAGAAAATAATCTTTATTCATAAAAGTTGGGGTCTTATACGAGACACCATATTTTATCAATAAAGATTTAAATTTTGTCGAAATAATTTTTAATATTATGGTGTGAATTTGAGATAATATTATAGTTGTGGGTAGTATTTATAAATTTTGCAAAGTATGCAAGTTGTTATAAAATATTCGTTTGGTCTGGGAATATTCTTTTGTTAGGAATATTCGTATAACTACCAATCATTGGTGGACCCTATAACAATTATTGTTTGAGAGAAAACGACAAAATATTTTTATAAAAATAACTACAGAGGTGTTACCGTTAAAACTATTGAACTACCCTAGTAGTAAAAGTACAAAGAATACGCCAGAATCAGATAAGAAGACACGATATCGATTATCGATGCTTACGTAAGAAGTCACTCACTATGCTCAATTATTGCTACAAGAATTGGCTCGATCAAATCTCTTATATTATCGATTCAATTATTGTCACAAGATCATCTCAGATAATATGTTATAGTATTAAATCAATAATTGAGACGACAAGTTATAAATAATTAATAATTTTGAAAGATTAAATATGTGTTGATTAAAAATAAAATGATTTATGGTAATATTTATTCAATCCTCATGTATATAAAGAGTCTCATTATGAGACATTTGTGGTAAGTTTGATTATTTTATGGGGGCCCATATGTCATCATCTAAGAGTCTCTTCATCAATAGTAATTACCTTTATCATATAGTAATTACCTTTGTGAATAGTAATTATCTTCGTCAATAAGTAATTACCTTCGCAAATAGTAATTACCTTTGTGAATAGTAATTATCTTCGCCAATAGTAATTACCTTCGCCAATAGTAATTACCTTTGTGAATAGTAATTATCTTCGTCAATAGTAATTACCTTCACAATAGTAATTACCTTTGTGAATAAGTAATTACCTTCGTCAATAAGTAATTACCTTTGTGAATAGTAATTACCTTCACAATAGTAATTACCTTCGTCAATAGTAATTACCTTTACCAGACGTCGAACCACTTGCCGCTTTCACATTACAAAAGGCCAAACCACTTGTCATTTCACATTACAAAGGCCGAACCACTTGTCGTTTCACATTACAGGTGTGTCGAACCACTTGTCGCTTCACATTACAAAGCGTCAAACCACTTTTCTTTTCACATCACCAATAAATCGAGCCACTTGCCTTTTCACATGGCAAGTAGTGCTAAGCTAGAAATATTCTATAAATAGAGGCCTAGTGCTTCATTATTTTTCACGAATTCACTTTGAAACTCTAGAGAGAGAAACTATAGAGAGAAAGAAGAAAAGTATTCTCATACTTCACCTCGCCAATATTCAGCCTTCTTCTAAGGTAGGGAATATTATTTGTTGTACCCGTAAAGGGGTGTTATTCTTTCTTATTCATGAAGAGAACTTCATTATTCCATTCATTATTATTCTCATGAATAACTCAAAAGTGGTATACCCTATACATAACTCCGTATATGCGGCATACCCTATACTTGGTGAAATCTTTATGTTATTCCATTCTTATTTATTCTGCTGAATAACTCATATACGCTTAATCCCCTATACTTGGTGATCTTCTTCTTCATTATTCCATTCTTTATTATTCGCTTGGAATATCCTGTGCGTGTGTTTTACACCTTGACCGGTTCCATTGTTTATTATTCCGCATTTATTATTCTGTTGAATATCCTCATTCGTGTGTTTTACACCGGACCGGGTTCCATTGTTTATTATTCAACATTTATTATTCTGTTGATCATCCTCACAAGGTGAATTTCACCGACCGGTTCCGTTATTATTATTCTGTTGAATAACTCGCCTATGCATCAATACCGCATGCACGGTGATTTCTTTTGTTATTCCATTCTTTATTATACCCAAATGGTTTAAAACTTTGACTTCTATACTCCATGAAATTAGTAGAATATCCTCGATATTTGCGTTTCATCCAAAGATCTTTTCATGGAAATATTCTTCCGATCATTCTTGAATTTTACTCTACAAAACAAAGATCATGTTGACAATTTGACGTTAATAATTCCTGGATTAAATAATTCTTGAACTTGTTTTATTGAATTATTATGTCATTGTCATCATCCTCATGTTATATTATGTTATCTTCGCTTACGTGCATAGATGAACTTAGTATGATTATGACCAGGGATCATTCTAAGATAATCACGGCTTGATATAAATGATGTGATAAAAGTCCTCGAAAGGCTTCGTAATGCAATGTGATGAATAGTTTTTGGTATGATTATGACCGTGGGTGATTCGGATATAGTTATGACCATTGATAATTTGATGAATATCCTCGTCAGAAGTAGTGTGGGGGGATTCGATGATGTGGATTATTTATTAAAGTCGAGTCTCAAATATAACAAAGATGAAAAACCTTTTAAAACCTAAAAGATAGTAGACTTTATTCTCTACTTGACTCTTTTAATGGATCGCTTATTCACCGCAGCTTAAACTTGTTGTCTATTGTATTTTATCAGTTTAACACTGTTGAAGGCTAATGATAAATTATTCTGCATTATCTTAGTCATAATATTTCTTACTGGGCTAGTTGAGCTCACCCTTTCTTTCACCGTTTCTCTTGAAATGAGAACATAAATGGGACGAGCCTGAAACTGAGTAATGGTCCAGAGGATAGCATTAGTAGTCCCTCACTATTCTCGTGAAATAGTGTGATAATAGTAGTAATGAGGTCACCTTTTGAGTTTGTATAATATCTAGTAGACAATATTTGTATTCAAACTCACGCTTTATGTCGATTGTATACCTACGCTTATATTAGTAAGTTTTATTTGAATTTATGTACCATGTAAGTGGCGACCCAAGATGGGTGACGATATACCTAATTTTGGGGGCGCCACAACAGTATCGAGCTTAGGATATGATCCCCGCTAAGATGTGAGAATAGTATTAGGAGGGAGAGAGACGGGAATTACTTCTAGTATGACCTACCTAAATTTATTTGGTATTTAATTGGTCACGTAGTATAGGGATAATATTTGATATATTAATTAACCCTTTTGCTTCACAATTCCTTCTCGTAATAAGAGTGTAGCTAGGTTGAGCGGTGGTAACAAAGGAATAGAACTGGTGGTCATCATTTAGTAGTTATATTTGGTGAATCAACTAGGGTGAGGCGAACCCAACGTTGGAAGAGTGTTTTGCCACTATCATACAAGATGTCTAATGACATACAACCTCGTGTCATCATAAGATGTGGGTCAGTGCTCATCCACTTGTTGAGTATATTTACTTGAGCACTACCTATATGATCTTGGTGTTTGTTTGAAGTATAATTCTCAATTTGAGACAAAGGGAGATAATGATAAATCAAGAGAAGACTCACCATCGGGAAGAATATGATAGTAATCTTCTCATTTTTCTTTGGGGTCTATTGGGTAAACCAAGGATAATTCGTGGCCATATGATATCTATCATAACCTAGAAGCATGGCCTCCCATGTACGGAAGGTTTCTTGAGCACTTCCCAAAGATTCTAATTTCTAAAACAGCTTTTGACTATACATTTATGTAAGGTGTCATTGTGACGTATATCCAAAGTTGGGATGAAAGTCACAATTGGTATCAATGTAACGTAGTATCTAAGTCTTGGATAAGAGTAGTAGTTTTGAATGATATTTCTATCATTAATAAATTTCTTGACGATTCTTGAAGATTTCCTAGCCTACCCTAGAGAGCGTGAAATCGAATTTTGTATCGACCTCAAAGACAAAACCCATTTCTTAAACCCTCAAATATTTCTTCAACTAAAAGGATCTGTTTACGTGGATTATGATGAAAGTCATAATAAAAGTATAGAACTGATGAAAATCATGGGTATATGAAGTATTAGTAAGTTTTATGATGAGTTATGTTGGTTAGTATGTGAAAACATGAAAGTTTCTTAGAAATCACAAAGAGTTGAAAATCGATTTTGGTGAAAAACGTAACATGAAATTCAATCAACCATATCTCCTATTATATTTTGAATTTTTGAGTGTGGTCAAGTCCTAGAGTTAGATCTATGAGTTACCTAACTAATTCAAGTGGAATTACTGGAAAAGGTGTTGTAGATTTTTGTGTGGACTGATTTTAGCAAAGGAGGGCAAAGCTGCAAAAACCGAAAAAGCTGCTGCCATGATTTTAGAGGGGCTGTTTCGGCCACTTAAATTATGAGAAAAATTCTGGCCTTTTGGGACAAGAAGGTATATGGTATAAAGTACCTCCTGTCCAAAAATGAGCTCATTCTGACTTAAAATGAGCAAGTTATGACTATTTCAATATTTAGATTTTTCCGACGAAAAACGCTATAACCGGAGTTCTATAACTCCGATGACCATGAAATTTAAACTGGAAGCTCAAGTTAACATGTGTAAGGTCCTGCCAAGATTTGGGAATTTTTGGAGTTAAACTTGAGGTAGCTAATTTCTTAAGGAATTAATTAGAAATTGATTTTTGAAAAATAGTAAATGAATTTTAAAATTTCGAGAAAATATATTTTCATTATGGGACTATATTATGCTAAAACCCAGAAAAGAAATATTTTTGGGACTGATTTGGTATTTTTCATGAAAATAGTTTAGTTACGAACATATGAGTTAAATATGTTATGTGAAGTAACAAAGTTGAAAATAGGATTTTATGGCTAGAGAATCCTATATAGAATATATGCATATTTTTTTGATGAGGGATTTGATAATTGGTGATGATATCTTATGAGTATGGCATTTTGGATGATTAAATGCATTATATGGTAAAGCGTAAACAATTGAGATAAATTGTTTATAAATTTAAGAAGTGATTAAAATATTGTTATAATATTAATGATATTAGATTATGAGATTATTAAGTGATTGATAACATGGGGATATTCTTGAATCCTGGATAAATTATATTATAAATGTTTAATATTTATCCTTTATCTCATTTGATTGATTCTTTATATCGTTATCCTCATGCTTATATTATGTTGAAAGTCATCTCGCATCAGAAGTAGTGCATAGATGGACTTGGTATGATTATGACCAGGGATTGTTCGGTATAATCATAATCGTAATTGAAAAAAACGATTATCTTTGGCACGTAGTGCATGGATAATTTGTGGTGATATCGGATACTAATGAATACACGATTATCTTTGTACGTAGTGCATGGATAATTCGTGGTCGTGATACTAATGAATACACGATTATCTTTGCACGTAGTGCATGGATAATTCGTGGTCGTGTTACTAATGAATACACGATTATCTTTGGTAGTAGTGCATGGATAATTTGTGGTCGTGATACTAATGAATACACGATTATCTTTGGTAGTAGTGCATGGATAATTTGTGGTCGTGATACTAATGAATACACGATTATCTTCGGTAGTAGTGCATGGATAATTTGTGGTCGTGATACTAATGAATACACGATTATCTTTGGTCCGTAGTGCATGGATAATTTGTGGTCGTGATACTAATGAATACACGATTATCTTTGGTCAGTAGTGTATGGATAATTTGTGGTCGTGATACTAATGAATACACGATTATCTTTGGTAGTAGTGCATGGATAATTCGTGGTCGTGATACTAATGAATATCCTCGGCCCAGAGTGCGTGGATGATTCGATGATATGGATTAATTATTGAGCTTAGTCTCAAAGAATGAAATATTAATTCATAGATGTGGTAAAAGTCATATTTGGTCGTAGAGTAGACTTGGTATGATTATGACCAAGGATTATTCTAAGATAATCACGACCAGTCAGAATGAAAACACGAATATCCTCGGCCAAATGGTGCATGGATAATTCGTGGTTGTGATACTATTAAGTCGAGTCTCAAAGATTATTGGTTTTACAGCTTATATATCTTTGGCTCAGAGTGCAAAGATGAATTGTTAATGAATATCTTTGCCGGATTACAAAGATGAATTTAATATTTTTAACGATAAAGGTATTCAAGGTATCCTCACCTCTTTATCATACCAGTGTATCGCACCTCTAATTTCGAGGGCTTAAATTCCATAAGGAGGGAGATTGTGAGACCCCATATTTTATCAATAAAGATTTAAATTTTGTCGAAATAATTTTTAATATTATGGTGTGAATTTGAGATAATATTATAGTTGTGGGTAGTATTTATAAATTTTGCAAAGTATGCAAGTTGTTATAAAATATTCGTTTGGTCGAGAATATTCTTTTGTTAGGAATATTCGCATAACTACTCAATCATTGGTGGACCCCACAACAGAATTATTGTCGGATTGAGAAAACGACAAAAATATTTTATAAAAATAACGGCAGAGGTGTTACCATTAAAACTATTGAACTACCCGGTAGTAAAAGTACAGTAATACGCGTAGTTGTATAGTAGCACACGATATTGATTATTGATGCTTACGTAAGAAGTCACTCAGCTATGCTCAATTATTGCTACAAGAATTGGCCGCATCATATCTCTTATATTATCGATTCAATTATTTTCACAAGATCATCTGTATAATATGTTATAGTATTAAATCAATAATTGAGACGACAAGTTATAAATAATTAATAATTGTTGAAAGATTAAATATGTGTTGATTAAAAATAAAATGATTTGTGGTAATATTTATTCAATCCTTGATGTATAAAAAGAGTCTCATTATGAGACATTTGTGGTAAGTTTGATTATTTTATGGGGGCCCGTATGTCATCATCTAAGAGTCTCTTCACAATAGTAATTACCTTCGTCAATAGTAATTACCTTTGTGAATAGTAATTATCTTCGCCAATAGTAATTACCTTCGTCAATAGTAATTACCTTTGTGAATAGTAATTATCTTCGCCAATAGTAATTACCTTCACAATAGTAATTACCTTTGTGAATAGTAATTATCTTCATCAATAGTAATTACCTTCGCCAATAGTAATTACCTTTGTGAATAAGTAATTACCTTCGCCAATAAGAATTACCTTTGTGAATAGTAATTACCTTCACAATAGTAATTACCTTCACAATAATAGTAATTACCTTTACCAGACGTCAAACCACTTGCCGCTTTCACATTACAAAGGCCAAACCACTTGTCGTTTCACATTACAAAGGCCGAACCACTTGTCGTTTCACATTACAAAAGGCCGAACCACTTGTCGTTTCACATTACAGCGTCCAAAACCACTTTTCTTTTCACATCACCAAATGCTGCTTTCACTTGCCTTTTCACACGGCACGGTCTGCTAAGCTAGAAATATTCTATAAATAGAGGCCTAGTGCTTCATTATTTTCACGAATTCACCAAACTCTAGAGAGAGAAACTATAGAGAGAAAGAAGAAAAAGTATTCTCGCTACTTCACCTTGCCAATATTCAGTTCTTCTAAGGTAGGAATATTATTTGTTGTACCTGTAAGGGGTGTTATTCTTTCTTATTCATGAAGAGAACTTCATTATTCCATTCATTATTATTCTTCGCTGAATAACTTTTGTAAAAGTGGTATACCCTATACATAACCTCAGATATGCGTATACCCTATACTTGGTGAAATCCTTATGTTATTCCATTCTTATTTATTCTGTTGAATAACTCAGATACGCTTAATCCCCTATACTTGGTGATCTTCTTCATTATTCCATTCTTTATTATTCTCGTTGGAATATCCTCGCATAGTGTTTTACACCGGACCGGTTCCATTGTTTATTATTCCGCATTTATTATTCTCGTTGGAATATCCTCGTCATCGTGTGTTTACACCGGACCGGTTCCATTGTTTATTATTCAAAGATTTATTATTCTGGTTGATCATCCTGCATGCTGTGAATTTCACCGACTCGGTTCCGTTATTATTATTCTGTTGAATAACTCGCCTACGCGGCAGTACCGCATGCACGGTGATTTCTTTTGTTATTCCATTCTTTATTATACCCAAATTGGTTAAAACTTTGACTTCTATACTCCATGAAATTAGTAGAATATCCTCGATATTTGCGTTTCATCCAAAGATCTTTTCATGGAAATATTCTTCCGATCATTCTTGAATTTTACTTTACAAAACAAAGATCATGTCGACAATTTGACGTTAATAATTCCCGGATTAAATAATTCTTGAACTTGTTTTATTGAATTATTATGTCATTGTCATCATCCTCATGTTATATTATGTTATCTTTGCTTACGTGCATAGATGAACTTAGTATGATTATGACCGTGGATCATTCTAATAATCACGGCTTGATATAAATGATGTGATAAAAGTCCTCAAAGGGTCTGTGTAATGCGTTGATGAATAGTTTTTGGTATGATTATGACCGTGGGTGATTCTAAGATAGTCACGACCATCGATAATTTGATGAATATCCTCGTCAGTAGTGCGTGTAAGATTCGATGATGTGGATTATTTTTAAAGTCGAGTCTCAAATATAATAAAGGATGAAAAACCTTTAAAACCTAAAAGATAGTAGACTTTATTCTCTACTTGACTTTTTAATGGATCGCTTATTCCGCGCAGCTTAAACTTGTTGTCTATCAGTATTTTATCGCTTAACACCGGCCAAGGCTAATGATAAATTATTCTCGCATTATCTTAGTCATAATATTTCTTCTCGGGCTAGTTGAGCTCACCTTTCTTTCACCGTTTCTTCGTGAAATGAGAACATAGCCGGGACAAGCCTGGGAACTGAGTAATGGTCCGAGGATAACATTAGTAGTCCTCTCACTATTCGTGAAAATAGTGTGATAATAGTAGTAATGAGGTCTCCTTTTGAGTTTGTATAATATCTAGTAGACAATATTTGTATTCAAACTCACGCTTTATGTCGTATTGCATACCGGCGCTTATATTAGTAAGTTTTATTTGAATTTATGTACCATGTAAGTGGCGACCCAAGATGGGTGACGTATACCTAATTTTGGGGGCGTCACATCTTACATACCTCGTTAGATTCTAACTCTTGAGGTATAATCTTTGAGCGTAGAATATGTTTCTTCTTATCCAAGATTTTAACCGGTATCTCCTCATACGTTAAATCTTCTGCTATCTTATCCGGTTTTAAATCAGTAATGTGGTTCAGGTCATCCACATATTTATGTAACATCGATACATGAAAAATGTTATGAACACGCGACATACTTAGCGGTAAGGCGAGTCTATAGGCCACAGTTCCTACTCGATCAAGGATTTCAAATAGACCAATAAAATCGAGGGTTGAGATTTCCTCTCTTTGTCGATTCTTGCTTCTAGAATAACGTCTTCTTGAACTTTCTTCTTCATATTCATTAGCTCCGGGTGTGTACCTTTTGCGGCTTTAACTTTATCGATTAAAGTCGGTTCTACTCGCATATTCGCTATCTTCACATAGGTTCTTGGAGTCTTTAACTTTTGTAAGTCGTACGAAATGGGTTAACAACGTCGCACTCGTAACCGTATACGATCTTTTACTCAACGCGTCAGCTACCACGTTCGCTTTTCCACGATGATATTGAATGGTATGGTCGTAATCTTCAATAGCTCGAGCCAACGTCTTTGGCACATGTTACGTTCGTTTTGGGTGAAAAAATATTTGAGAGTTTTAGAAATGGGTTTTTTACTGGGGTCAATACAAAATTCGATTTCACGCTCTAGGGGTAAACTAGGAAGTTCTTCGAGGAATACGTCAGGAAATTTATTAATAATAAAAATATCATTCAAAACTGTGACTCTCATCCAAGACTTGGATAGCACCTCACAATGATACCTATCAACTTGCCACCGTTATTCACGGCGTCCCCTACGGAAAGCCTGACTTCAGTACATCCTACACAATAAAGTCACCAACGAAAGGCTCGGGGCTCTTTACTTATGGCTTGATATGACAGTGATTGATTTTAGTGGTTTGGTTGCATAAATTCTAGAAAGTTCCTAAACGTACCATCGTTCATCATTTGGTCATTGTTGTTTACATGAGCATTATTGCCTTCTTGATGCACATTATCCTAGTTATTGATCGTTGGTGACTCAACGGTCTCATGTGCTCCATTGCTTATCTTAACATTTTTAGATGCCATTTTAAAACACTGTCACAAAACAAGGGTTAATTGACATGCCACATATTATCCCTATATTCAGACCGACCAATTAAATAACCAATAAGCTTTTGTAGGTCATACTAGCGAAGCAATTACCCGTCTCTCCCCTCCTAGTTCTAGCCTCACATTTCAGCCAGGGATCATGTAACGACCCCAAAATTCATACAATATAATTCTCAACTTCGGTCGTTAAAAACACAACTAACTTCTGATTTTTTTACATCAATATTCAATATTAAACTTAATAAAATGCGAAATAATTTAAATTTTTCTATCTTCTTATTTCAATTTCCTGAATCAAAACCTTTATCATCTACATGTCTTTGAATCATATAAAATCCATGATTCACTTTATCGGAGTTAATGTATATATATACCTATATAACAAATCGATATCCTTTATACATTGGCCAACTCAAACTTTAACTTTACAACTCAAAATAAAGTATACACCATAAAACATTGAGTACATCTCATGAACCTTAATCATGGTTTAAAGGAATAACAACTTTAGCTAAAATAATAGTCTTCGTGTATTACATTTGATTCATATCTTTCAAGTACCACTTAGTGTTACCTTCAATCCGTAACCTGCAAAAATGGTTATTTGCAAGGTTGCGCTCGACAGCCCAACAAAATCTAACAATTTTCATGCATCACATAGCACATAATAACATGCTCAACATATATCTCATAAACATTAGACTAACATAACATACATGTTACAGTTCATATAATCAAGTATAAAGATTGAGTTCCTTACTCAATCAACATGCTTTACTCAATCAATGTAGTCATAAGTTGACTTTAACATTTCATACATTCAACATATATATAACAGATCATGCTCTTTTCAATAAAGATTTAAAACAATTAATCACCAATTCACATAGCAAGTAGGAACTGAAAGACTTGCCTTGATCGTTGTTTACCACGATAAGCGTTAACAACTTATAGATATATCTCGCACTTCACGCCCCTACACAATTATATATATCATTCACATCAATTATTAGTCACATAACAACAAATGTAATTTTAATGTAAACTTTAATTCATGTCTCAAACCCTTATTTATCGATACATAATGTTCAATTTTATCATAAACTTTACAATAGCTCACTATATTTCATATTCAAGTTCATTCAAGTATTTAAGTCTAGCTAGGAATCATTATTAGTTTTATATTAACACCCATTCAATATCTTATTATATGTTCATTTCATTTGATTTAAAACACTTTTTACGTTCATTATCACTTATCACGGCGTTTCGACGTTTATTCGTCACACGCACAATTATCTCTCTTGTGTGTGCTTAGTATGCGTATATAACTTATCTAATATATCATTTATTAATTTTATGCATCATTATAATTCATATTATTCATGTTCTATAACTTAAAACAACATCTCTTATCGTCAAGAGCATTACACTTGCATACGTGCATGCCCGACGCCCTCTGATTGCCCCCGAAAACACAACAGTCCTACAAATGACCATTTTGACCCTTCCTAAATATCTCAAACTAAAAACATTAAAGAACAAAAGTTGTAGGTCTATTCGTCCTCGTTCCGTATCATCTTGAATCGCCTTAATCGGAGTTCGTATGAAAACGTTATGGCCGTTTTACCAAACTAGGTCAAAGCAGTCATAGTTAGCAGACATGGGGCGCGGCAGCACCCCTTTTCCACTCACTCTCATGACTTGCGATTGCCAAAGGCTGCGTCATGACTTGCATGCCTTGCCTTGCTTGCATGTGTAAATTTCTCAATGTACAAACCTTAATTCTTCATCACTTGTTCATTTTAAGTCGGAATTAGTTGGTTTTCGATTCTATGAACTCGTGAAACACTGAACTACTCATCTACAGTGTAATTTTAACATTTCAAAAACTTTAACAAATTAATTTAAGGGTTCCAATTCAATGTTCATGCTATATTTTCATGTTTTTGAAAAGTTTAGCGAATTCATTCACCAATTATTTGCTTTCAACAAATTGGTTAGTTCGAGTTTAGTTTTGTTTGTTTTGTTTCTTAACATATTATCACAATTCAACTTCAATTTGCAGATTCCAACACATATAAGGCATGAAGTTTGGTACTTAAACAAGCCATATTATAGGAACTTATCACTGTTATATAATTTTCTCTATACAAACCCAAATTTCATGTATTTGAACACCAACGTAGACTTATAAAGGATAACTAACAGATTTTGCAAGAGAATACATAATATAACAACATTTTCTACAACAATTCAACCAAAAACCCAATAGCCAGTGAATAAAAAATTATAAAAACCAACTACTAGAATTAGGGGTACATTACCTTGATTGAATGCTAGCAAAAGATAGTGTTAGGGCTAGAAATTCTCCTTCTTCCTCTTGCCAACCACCAAGAACTCGATGTTTTTTTTCTCTCTTCTCTCTCAACTCTGCTCTATAGCTTTAGGAGAAATAAGACATAAAAAAAACTGATATGGCTTAACTCTCCCACGCATTCATCCGTTAAAGAAAACAAAAGATGTCAGTTGGAAAAAGCCAAAGGCCACAAGGCCTTGTTTGGCTACCCCCCTATTTTCCAAACTAAATTATTTTAATATTATTATATTATATAGTTTCATGTCACACCATTAGTTGATCAATTTAAATAAGTTAGTTTAGTTAATTTACATAACTTATATAACAACAATAAAATTCTTATTATCATTATACCTTATAATTAATAAATAATTATATATCTAATTTAATTAATAAATTAGAAACATCACTTTATTTAATTTACTTATTTAATATTAAACCATTCACTTAATTTAATTATCTTCCTAAATATTAAGCAATTGATTTAATTTAATTATTTCCTTAAATTAAATCCTTCAAATAAAATTATCAATACTCAATTTAATTAATATTAATCAATTTAGTTACTAAATTAATTCACCATAAATTTATCAACCATTTATTTATCTCGATAAATAAATAAATTTAAAATATTTATTTAATTCAATAAATATTTAAAATTAATTACTAAATTCATTTAATTCCTTCAATAGTTAACTTAGCTATTAAACCTCATTTTCCCAATATATGAATATATATTCTTCACACACCATATCATATATTTCAAAATATATATACGTATATATATACATACTCAAACTCAAAACATCATATAATAAGGATTTTAATTATTAAATTTCTATTTTAATAATTTATAAAAATTCGGGTTGTCACATCCTTCCCTCCTTTATAAGGATTCCGTCCTCGGAATCGACGAAACCTTCCTTACTCGGTTTTCACCAAATCTCTTTTCAAAATTTATCATTGAATAACTTCAACACATTACCTTAATATAGGTTTTATATTCCTACTCCCACCGTTATTAATAATAAATTCTTGTAAGTTTTATTTCATAACCTTTACTTAAACTCAATTATATTTTGAGTATTATATATTTTTTAACTCATTCATTTCCTTTTCTAAGGATCGTTATCATATACTCAAATCATAAACACTCGGGATATTACATTCACCCCTTCTTCTAAGAATTTCGTTCTCAAAATTTTATCTATTAATCTTTATTCATTCAATCTATAAAAATAGATTTTATGTTAATACTTTATTCAATCATTGGGTTCTATAACCACTTCTTTTTCACAAAGGTCTTTCTACAATTATCTAAACTTTTCTATTAAAAGTTTTACATTATTCTTGATAACTCTTCTCTCTTCTAAGAGTTTCAAAATTTCTTTTCTCACTTATTCATATATTCATCATTCAATTATTATGTTTTGCTTAATTTTCTCATCCTTTCCACATTCACCTTTTAGAATAATAAGAATCTTCCACAATTGCTCAATAATTGGGAAGCGATATGAATAACTCGAAATTTCAAAGATTCCAAATCATGCCGAGGGTCATAAGACCTTGACTACTATCCACTGGTTATAAGTACTCTTTCAACTTAAACCATAACAGTCATTAGACTATAGGGACTCCCGTACTTAGGGTGTTAAGCCCTTTGTACGATGTATTGTATACAAACATTTAAACGCTATGCGTATGTCTATAGTTATAAGTAATCTTTCAACTTAAACTTTAACAGTCATAAAACTATAGGGACCCCTCTTACTTAGGGTGATCAGCCCTTCGTACAATGTAATGTGCACAAACATCTTAACGCCTCCGCGTAATCCCCTATAAAAGGGTTGTTCATCTCAGCATTCAACATCCGAATCCGCACCAAAACAATTTGGTTTGTCATAACTTTTCAAGAAACGCTTGAATTTCATGAACATCTTTCAATATTCGTCTAGCTGAAACAAATAGCATAAACTTCTACAATAATTCGGACATCAATCGAAATATACATATACATATATATATATATATATATTCTCATATCTTTAAGAAATCTCAAAAATATTTTTATGACGTCATGATACCTCACTGTATTTACAGTCCGTTGAGGATTCCGTCATTTGGTGATTTTATCATACTACATCATACCATAGTGGGCTGACGATCCTTAGATCACATCCAACACTAAGTAATACTGCATTGATGACTCCATCGTTTTTATCATCTCTGCACCAGGTTCCATGATGCATTGATGATATAAAAAATATATTTTGATATATTTCAAATCATTTTTCTCTAGCCGAAGTAATTAAGCATAGACATACGAATAACGATATTGTTTTTTAAAACTCATTGGTTTCATCATTTGATCCAATGTTTTCAAGAAAATAGAAATGCAAACATCGAATCAACGAAGTTAATAAATTTCGAAAATCTAGCATAGCTAGTAGATTTAGAATATCCGTCTCCACTTTCAACTTCAATCTTTATTCATTGCTTCATTAATTAACCATTCTATCAATCTTCAATTCATCAATTCTTCATTCTATAACTTATTTATACCCCAATATAGTTCATCAAACTTACTACACATTGGAAGTTCAGGAACTTGCCACAATAATATGAGTTTAAGAACTTATCCTAGTCGTAACCATAAAGAGTCCATTCATTTGAGGGGTTCAAAACATACCATATTATTGTGAGTCACGAACTTACCATATGCATTAGTTTTAAGAACCGCACCTAATCCTAATAATATCTGACTAATCTTAATAGTTTCTAACTATCAAATATACACATGAGAAAAGAATCACCTTTTCGCCACATATACATTAATAGCGCGACACCAACATTCCAATGATTATTAATGTGATAAACTGAGTGTAAGCATAAAACCCTTGCCCATATAAAGGTTTGTACAACTCAGCCATCACATGAGTCCTCAATTGAAATCCCACCTAACTCTATCTTACTCTTAACTTGCTCTTTGCTCGATATAAATTCCTCGTATCACATCATCTATAACTCCTCGTGAGTTATCTCGTACTAGTTCATAGTACATCAACTTCATAACATCAAGCTATAATTATTCAAACATTACCGACCATCTTTCTTTTATAACTTAAATAGATCACGTCGTGATCTTATTCTATAATCATTTCCCTTAAAATTCTTTTCTTAAGTCGTGATCGTTTTGTTTTACGATCTTCTCTCTTTCCCTTTTTCATCATTTACGATTTCATTTATGCTTTTAATCTTACAGACTTTGTCTATTCATCATTATTCATTATCTTGGCTATTGGAGTTAGGGTAACTCTCATTTCTTATCTTTATATCTCTTCAAGATTCTTCTTTGAATTTTCTTGTTTATAAAACAATTCTTCCTTTAAGAATTTCTAACTTCATTTACATTGCTCAACATTTCATTCATGTTCTATATTTTCATCATACGTATCCACTTTCTATACTTGGTACACATCGAGTCTCTAACAGTTTCAATATAGTACGCTGAGTGGTTTCCCACAAACAACCAACAAACTAGGTTCCGAGTTGCTAGTTCGTATATACCTCCGCTCTATGAAGGAATCGTTTAGCCCAGATACCATACATCAACCATTAAAGAGTACAATTATACCATAATTAAATATAACTTTTTTTATTCTTAACTTCTTTATCATCCTCTTCTTATAGACATTGTCTATTTATTATCTCCTTACATCCTTATTATTGGAGTTGGGTAACCCCACATTCATATTCCTTATAGCTCTGCGAGATTCTTTTTTGAATCCTTTCACGCATGCTTTAATCCCTTCTTTATAAATTTCTTAATTTACTTCTTATTATTCAAACTCTACTTGAGCTTATTCTTTCATTATCTTCACCTTCCTACTCTAAGGTTATAGCCCACGGTACTCCTACCTAAGGTTTATAACCTACAAGTTTGATACCAACTGTAATGACCCCAAAATTCATACAATATAATTCTCAACTTCGGTCGTTAAAAACACAACTAACTTCTGATTTTTTACATCAATATTCAATATTAAACTTAATAAAATGCGAAATAATTTAAATTTTTCTATCTTCTTACTTCAATTCCCTAAATCAAAACCTTTATCATCTACATGTCTTTGAATCATATAAAATCCACGATTCACTTTATCGGAGTTAAAGTATATATATACCTATATAACAAATCGATATCCTTTATACATTGGCCAGCTCAAACTTTAACTTTACAACTCAACATAAAGTATACACCATAAAACATTGAGTACATCTTATGAACCTTAATCATGGTTTAAAGGGATAACAACTTTAGCTAAAATAATAGTCTTCGTGTATTACATTTGATTCATATCTTTCAAGTACCACTTAGTGTTACCTTCAATCCGTAACCTACAAAAATGGTTATTTGCAAGGTTGAGCTCGACAGCCCAGCAAAATCTAACAATTTTCATGCATCACGTAACACATAATAACATGCTCAACATATATCTCATAAACATTAGACTAACATAACATACATGTTACAGTTCATATAATCAAGTATAAAGATTGAGTTCCTTACTCAATCAGCATGCTTTACTCAATCAATGTAGTCATAAGTTGACTTTAACATTTCATACATTCAACATATTTATAACAGATCATGCTCTTTGCAATAAAGATTTAAAATAGTTAATCACCAATTCACATAGCAAGTAGGAACTGAAAGACTTGCCTTGATCGTTGTTTACTAATAACAGTTTAACAGCTTAAAATATCTGCAGTTCACGTGCCCTACACAATTATATAATCATTCACATTAACTATCACTCACATAGAAACGCATAGTAGTTGTAATGTAAACTTTAATTTACGTCTCATAACCCTTCCTATTATCAATACATACATGTTCAAATTAACTTTATACTCATAACTATATTTTTATATTCAAGTTCATTCAAGTGTTTAAGTCTTGCAAGGTCTACTTATTGGTTTTATACTAACACTATTCAATATCTTATTATATTCATTTCATTTGATTTAAAACACTTTTTACGTTCATTATCACTTATCACGACGTTTCGACCTTTATTTGTCACACGCCCAATTATCTCTCTTGTGTGTGCTTAGTATGCGTATATAACTTATCTAATATATCATTTATTAATGTTACGCATCATTATAATTCATAAAATTCATGTTCAATAACTTAGAACAACATCTCTTATCGTCAAGAGCATTACACTTGCATACGTGCATGCCTGACGCCCTTTGATTGCCTCCGAAAACACAACAGTCCTACAAATAACCATTTTGACCCTTCCTAAATACCTCAAACTAAAAACCTTAAAGAACAAAAGTTGTAGGTCTATTCGTTCTCGTTCCGTATCATCTTGAATCGCCTTAATCGGAGTTCGTACGAAAAGGTTATGGCCGTTTTACCAAACTAGGTCAAAGCAGTCACAATTAGCAGACATGGGCGCGCGGCTTCCCTTTGCTTGATGTGCGCACAGGATTTGCGCCAGATTTGCCCCTGGCTTTCTGACATGAAAATTTTTCTCAATGTACAAACTTCAAATCTTCATAAGTTGTTCATTTTAAGTCAGAATTAGTTGGTTTTCGATTCTATGAACTCGTGAAACACTGAATTACTCATCTACAGAGTAATTTTAACATTTCAAAAACTTTAACAAATCAATTTACGGGTTCCAATTCAATGTTCATGCTATATTTTCATGTTTTTAAAAAGTTTAGCGAATTCATTCACCACGAATTCGTTTCTCAACCAAATTGGTTCGTTCAAGTTTCATTGTTTTCATTTCTTAACATATTATCACAATTCAACTTCAATTCGCAGATTTCAACACATATAAGGCATGAAATTTGGTACTTAAACAAGCCATATTATAGGAACATATCACTGTTATATAATTTTCTCTATACAAACCCAAATTTCATGTATTTGAACACCAACGTAGACTTATAAAGGATAACTAATAGATTTAGCAAGAGAATACATACATATAACAACATTTTCTACAACAATTCAACCAAAAACCCAATAGCCAGTGAATAAAAAATTATAAAAACCAACTACTAGAATTAGGGGTACATTACCTTGATTGAATGCTAGCAAAAGATAGTGTTAGGGCTAGAAATTCTCCTTCTTCCTCTTGCCAACCACCAAGAACTCAGTGTTTTTTTTTCTCTCTTCTCTCTCAACTCTGCTCTATAGCTTTAGGAGAAAATAAGACGTAAAGAAAACTGATATGGCTTAACTCTCCCACGTATTCATCCGTTAAATAAAACAAAAAATGTCAGTTGGAAAAAGCCAAAGGCCACAAGACCTTGTTTGGCTACCCCCCCTATTTCCCAAACTAAATTATTTTAATATTATTATATTATATAGTTTCATGTCACACCATTAGTTGATCAATTTAAATAACTTAGTTTAGTTAATTTACATAACTTATATAACAACAATAAAATTCTTATTATCATTATACCTTATAATTAATAAATAATTATATATTTAATTTAATTAATAAATTAGAAACATCACTTTATTTAACTTACTCATTTAATATTAAACCATTCACATAATTTAATTATCTTCCTAAATATTAAGCATTTGATTTAATTTAATTATTTCCTTAAATTAAATCCTTCAAATAAAATTATCAATACTCAATTTAATTAACATTAATCAATTTAGTTACTAAATTAATTCACCATAAATTTATCAACCATTTATTTATCTCGATAAATAAATAAATTTAAAATATTTATTTAATTCAATAAATATTTAAGATTAATTACTAAATTCATTTAATTCCTTCAATAGTTAACTTAGCTATTAAACCTCATTTTCCCAATATATGAATATATATTCCTCTTCACACCGATCATATATTTCAAAATATATATAGACGTATATATACATACTCAAACTCAAAACATCACATAATAAGGATTTTAATTATTAAATTTCTATTTTAATAATTTATAAAAATTCTGTTTTCCTTATTGGTGCGCAATTAGGTGACCAAACCTCTCCTTGACAGAACTTCTAGACATTGTCAATATTGCAAATAATAATATGAATAACTTTGTCGTCTCAATTATTGATTTAATAATATAACATATTATGCGAGATGATATTGTGACAATAATTGAATCAATAATATGAGATATATGATGCAATTATTCAGAGCAATAATTGAGTATAATCGAGTGACTTCTCACGTAAGCATCAATAACCAATACTGCAAATGCTTCTTATGCAACCACAGCGATTATTGTAGTTTTACTACCAGGTAGTTCAACAGTTTTAACGGTAACACTTTCGTCATTATTTTTAATAAAAGATAATCCTGTCTTTTTTTTACTACGACAATACTTCCGTTGTGGGGTCCACCAATGATTGTGCCGTCGTACGAATATTCCCTGTTAAAATGAATATTCCCTGACCAATCGAATATTATATAACCACTTGCTTACTTTGAAAAATTTGTAAATATTACGCACAACTATAACATTATATCAAATCCACACCATAATATTCAAAAAAATATTTTGAGAAATTTAATTCTTTATTCATAAAATCTGGGGTCTCACAATCTCCTCTCCTTATGAAATTTCGCACTCGAAATTTTTGTACGTACCTGGTATGCCGAAGAGGCGAGGATACCTTGAATACCTTTATCGTCGAAAACATTACACGTTGCATACGTACATGCCCGATGTCCTCTGATTGCATCTGAATGCACATCAGTCCCTAAAATAGCCATTTTAGGCCTTGATACCGATCTCAAATATCAAAACATAAAGAATGAAAGATTTAGGTCTACTTGTTATCTTTCCGAATCATCTTGAATCAGCTCAATCGGAGTTCGTATAAAAAAGTTATGCCCAATTTACTAAAGGACATCCGGACAGATTTTGGCTTAACACTTGACCAACGCCCAGGCGCCCAAATTTGGCCTTGGGCAAGCGCCTAGTCGCCCAAGAACAGATTCTAAGCGCCGACCCTAGTGCCTAGGTGTAAGACCCTGAATTTTATAAAATAAAAGTATTCAAATTTTTCTTATAGTTACTATTCACGAGTTACTATTCATGGGTTACTATTCACGAGTTACTATTCATGAGTTACTTTCCACGAGTTACTATTCACGAGTACTATTCACGAAGCATGATGATTTTTTTTTACGTAAGAAGGCACTACTCAATAATTGTTACACTAATTATTGTTCAATATTTTATTGATTCAATAATTGCTGCGTTGATATTTTATATTATTGTTGTTTTAATAATTGTGACGACACAATATTTCCCATTATCAGATCAATAATTCATATTATTGGAATAATTTTATTAGATAACATTATTGGCAATGTCTAGAAAGTTCTGTGTAAGGAGAGGTTTGGTCACCTAATTGCTTGGCGCTTGATGAGAGAAATCCTTATTGAAAGCCCTTCTTCTCTGAGGCTACTTTTGCTGATTATATAATTGTGATTTTGTAATATTATTTGTGAATAATTAATTATTGATTTATATGATAAGGAAAATATTCATTTTATGTGGATATAGATGGAGAAAATTTTAATGTGACAATTGTTGAAAATTAATATTTTATCTTTTTGATAAAATATATTATTATATTTTAATAATATAATAATGGTGATATTTTTACAATAAATGTCTGATATATGAATAAATGAGGAGGAAGAATATTTTTGTTACTATAAATGCTAAACACATGTTTTTTATGTTACAAAAAATATTTAACACGTTAAACATGTTGGCGGACACAAATTTTGACTGAAATTTGATTATAGCATGTAAAATCGTCCGTTTGTGAATTTCGGTCAATTTCTGTTTGGAATTTGGAAAAATTTCTTCTTCAAAGTTGTGGAGAATGAAATTTCCTATGGAAAGGACATGTGGTTCGAATTTTTCTGATAAAATGACTATTTATTATGAATTATTGAAGTTCCGAAGCTCTAGAATAATTAATTTTTGAAGTTTTAATTATTTTTTTTAAGAAAAATATTTTTTTCATTTGAGGGGCATGTGTTAAATGGTTGAAATCAGCTGGTGGTGAGCTTAGGAATTTAATTTATAAATAATATTATTATATTCAATTTTCTGCTTTGGTGTTCTAAGCAATTTCCTATAAATAGGTGCTTAGGTTAGAATTGAAAATCACACCAGAAACTGAAGTTTTCTCTCTATTTCTCTCTCTATATTATCGAGTGTATTCTTGTGAGTATTTTGATATCTTGAGTGTTGCTATACGGTACAAGTTCGTTCAACGTTATTCCAGTCAGAAATACTGCTCTTTTGAGGTAAGGGATATTGTCGTTATTATGTAAGAAATTTTAAGGGTTATTATGTTTATCATATTTCAAAATTTTTTTGACCTTCAAAAATTCAGGAAAAAATTTGAATTGATAAATTGATGAGTTTTATTGATTGTGTCCAAAAATGGTGATTTTTGGATGTATAGATTAGGAGTTATGGATTTTATGAGAAAAAACTGTTTTAAAAGTAAACCCTTATAACTCCTTGTGCTTAATCGCAAAATTGATGAAATTTTTATTGGGAGTACATCTATATAATATCAAGATACCACCTCAGAAATTTGAATTTTTGGATAAAAGTGTAATTTATGATAAATGTCTAAATATTCTAAATGGTTTTGGCCATATGAAAAATAATAAATGAATTTTAAAATTCCGAGAAAAATATATGTTCAATATTGGACTATATTATGCTAAATCCCAGAAAAGAAATATTTTTGGAACTGATTTGGTATTTTTCATGAAAATGTTCTAGTTATGAGTAAATGAATTAAATATATTATGTGAAGTAAGAAAATTGGAAAATATGATTTTATGGCTTGAGAATCATATATGAGGTATATGCAGATTTTTGATGAGGGTTTTGGTTATTGGTTGTGAGATCTTATGAGGTTGGCATTTAAGATGATTAAATGCATTAATTAGTAAAGTGTAAACAATCATAATTAATTGTTTATAAGTTTAAGAAATAATTAAAATATTGTGGTAATATTAATAATATTAGATTATGAGATTATGAAGTGATTTATAACATTTTGATTAAGGTGTTATGAAATCATTGATTTATGAATCTTACTCTTGAGATTAAATCTATATGTTGATTATATTATTTTTATTATCATATATAACATTCTTATAACCCTAATGATGATATTTTTCTTTGACTTGAGTGTAAAGATGGGTCGATTATTGGTATGATCGTGACTATGGGTTCTCTTTGGCCAGTAGTGCAAAGATGAATCGTTGACTGGTATGATCATGACCATTGAATTTACAATTGAATATTTTTAGCTTAAGTGCAAAGGTGAATTGATCAACATGATTATAATTATGGTTTGTGACGCCCCAAAAATAGGTATACATCACCCATCTTGAGTCGCCAAATACATGGTACAAAATTCAAATATAAACTAATAATACAGCAGTCGTGTAAAATACGACAAAACATATGCTGTGAGTTTAAATACAAATATTGTCTTCTAGACAATATCCATTCTCAAATAGAGTCCTCGTTACATTTATTATCACACTATTTTACAGAATAGTGAGGACTACTAAGACACCATCTCGGACCATCACTCCATTCCCCGACTAGTCCCAGCTACGTTCTCATTTCTTAAAGAGAACAGTGAAAGAAAGGGTGAGTTCAACTAGCCCAGCAAGAAATATTATGACTAAGATAATGCAAAATAAATTATCATTAGCCTTCAACAATGTTAAACTGATAAAATAAAATAGACATCAAGTTTAACTCTGCAATGATCAAGCAATCCATTAAAAGAGTCAAGTAGAGAATAAAATCTACTATCTTTTATGATTTAAAAAGTTTTTATCACTTTTATCGGCCGAGACTCAAACAATAATTAATCCACATCATCCCTGTACTACGGCCAAGGATATTCATTAGGGTCACGACCACAAATTCCATGCACTACGGGCCAAGGATATTTGTGTATTCATCAATGGTCATGATCATGCCAACAACTGTCCATCAATGCACTACGGCCAATGAGGACTTTTGCCACATCACTTGTTACATTACAATCATGATTACACTGAATAATCCCTGATCATAATTATACCAAGTCCATCCATGCTCTACAGGCCATAGATGACTTTAAAAAAAATATAAACATGAGGATGATGACAATGATATAAGAATTCAATAAAACAAGTTCACGAATTAATTTATTCAAGAACTAATAACGTCCAAATTGTCAACATGATACTGCTTTGTAGAGTAAAATTCAAGAATGCTCAGAAGAATATTTCCATGAAAAATACTGGATGAAGCGCAAATATCAAGGATATTCCACTAATTTCACGGAGTATAGAAGTCAAAATTTTAACCAACTGAGTATAATAACGAATGGAATAACAAAAGAAATCACCATGCATGCGGTATTTCCGATATACAAAGTTATTCCAATGTAATAATAATAACGGAACGTGTCGTGAAATTCACAATCGACGTGATGTTCTAACAGTAATAATAAGTGCGGAATAATAAATAATGGAACCAGTCCAGATGTAAAACACACGCATGTGATATTCCGGCGAATAATAAAGACGGAATAATAAATAATGGAACTAGTCCGTGTAAAACACATAGACGAGGATATTCAAGCGTAATAATAAAGACCTAATAATAAATAATGGAACTGTGTCCCAGGTGTAAAACACACGTGATGTGATATTCCAAATGAATAATAAAGACAGAATAATAGAAGAATGTCACCAAGTATAGGGTAGATCACAGACGTATCAAAAGTTATTCCAATAGAATAATAAGAAATGGAATAACAACAGTTCTCTTCATGAATAAGAAAGAATAACACCCTTACCGTAAAAAAGAACCTAATATAAGAGTAGGGAAGTAGCGTAATACTTTTCTATAGTTTCTCTATAATTTTTCTCTCTCGGAGTTTCAAAGAATTCGTAAAAATAATGAAGGAATGAGCTTCTATTTATAGGAGAATGGAAGTGTCTTCGCTTTATGAACGAATTATTTCTGCGAATTATTTCTTCAACCAAATACAATAAAGTCAATCAACTAACTAATAAAATCACAAAAAAATTAAAATATAATACATATATATAAACACATGTTTTCAACTTATATATATCAATATTATATATACACCACTTAATTTTTCTCCCCATATCCAACATCTATCCCCACCCACCCAATAATCAAATTCACTACACTCTTACACATCACTATCACACTACCACTTTTCCACCATTTTCACTCACACACCCATCACACACCCATCACTTTCACATCTCATTTTCTCCCACCATATACTCAATACACACATATACTTCTATCGATACTCTTCCATTTCCAAAATCATTTTCCCAACACATATGGACCCCACATGGCCCCCTACATGTACCCCAATTTTAAAAATTTTCTACCGATTATTTTAAAAATGGGTAAATAGGAATCCATAAAATAAGCGGACTTCAAAAAAAAATCACCTTAATAATTTTAACAACATTTATCATCTTTATTACAATTCACAATATTAATCGACACTGTGTCGTTCCTGAAAGAGGGGCTTTCCAATAAGGATTTCTCCCTATCGACGCCGCAATTAGATGACCAAACCTCTCCTCGCGTAACTTCTAGACATCGTTAATATTGCAATTTATAATATTAATAACTCTGTCATTTCAATTATTGATTTAAGAATATATAAAATATCAACCATAATTGAATCAAATAACGTGAGATACTATGCAACAATTACTATAGCAATAATTGAACAAAACTGAGTGACTTCTCACGTAAGCATTAATAATCAATACCGTGTTACTACTATGCAACCACGCCAGACATCTTTACTTTACTACCGAAAGTAGTTCAACAAGATAATGATAAAAACTTCCACCGTAATTTTTAATATTTTTGTCGTTTTCTCAATTCGATAATAATTTTGTTGTGGGGTCCACCAATGATTGAGCCGTTGTACGAATATTCCCCGCTAAACCGAATATTTCCCGACCAATCGAATATAATATAACAACTTGCATACTTTGCAGAATTTATAAATATTACCCACAACTATTATATTATTTCAAATTCATACCTTAATATTTAAAAATGTCATTTATAGAATATTATTTAAAAATTCATACCTTAATATTATTTTTCGTATTCGTATGAATATTATTTTCATTCAATATTTGTAAGGAATATCATCTTCGTTCAATATTCGTAGGAATATTATTTTCGTTCAACAATGTAAGTGGGGGGTATTATTCTTTCGTATTCATGAAGAGTTATTTTCTTTTAATACTCTTAAGGGTTTTATTACAATCTTTATTATTATGTTGGAATAACTTTGCCTATACATCTGATCGCATACATGGTGAAATTCTTCATTATTCCATTCTTTATTATTCTTTTGGAATAACTTATGCATGCGATCTATCGCGTGCACGGTGAATTTCAGTAATTATTCCTTTCTTTATTATTACATTTGGAATATCCCATGCGTGTGGATTACGCATGACTGGTTCCATTCTTTATTATTCTATTGAAATATCCTGTCAGTGCGAATACGCATGACCTGGTTCCATTCTTTATTATTCTATTGGAATAACCTGTCTGTGCGGATTACGCATGACCTGGTTCAATTATTTATTATTCTGTTGGAATAACCTTTCTACGCGGACTACTGCATGCATGGTGAATTCTTCTGTTATTCCATTCTTTATTATTCTGTTGGAATAACTTGTCTATGTGGATTACCGCATGTGTGACACCCCCAAAATAGGTATACATCACCTATTCTGAGTCGCCAGATACATGGTACTGAATACAAATACAAACTAATTATACAAAAAGAGAGCTGTGAGTTTTAATACAAATATTGTCTTCTAGACAATATCCACTCTCAGAATAAGTCCTCATTACATTTATTGTCACACTATTTAACAGAATTGTGACGCCCCTAAAATAGTTATACATCACCTATTCTGAGTCGCCAAATACATGGTACAGAATATAAATACAATCTTAATTATACAACAAGAGAGCTGTGAGTTTAAATACAAATACTGTCTTCTAGACAATATCCATTCTCAGAATAAGTCCTTAATACATTTATTGTCACACTATTTAACAGAATAGTGAGGACTACTAGCTAACACTATCATCCAAAACATCACTCCGCTCCCCGACTCGTCCCATTCGTTCTCATTTCACAAGAGAATGAAGAAAGAAAGGGTGAGCTCAACTAGCCCAGCAAGAAATATTATGACTAAGATAATACAGAATAAATTATCATTAGTCTCCAACAATGTTAAACTGATAAAATACAATAGACATCAAGTTTAACTACAGCGGAACAATCAATCCACTAAAAGAGTCAAGTAGAGAATAAAATCTACTATCTTTTATGATTTAAAAGATTTTTCGTCACTTTTATCGCTGAGACTCAGCTTAATAATAATCCACATCATCCCTGCACTACGGCGAAGGATATTCATTAGGGTCACGACCACAAATTATCCATGCACTACGGGCCAAGGATATTCGTGTATTCATCAATGGTCATGACCATGCCAACAACTGTCCATCAATGCACTACGGGCCAATGAGGACTTTTACCACATCATTTGTAACATTACGGTCATGATTACACCGAATAATCCCTGGTCATAATCATACCAAGTCCATCTATGCACTACAGGCCACAGATGACTTTCAACATAATATAAACATGAGGATGATGACAATGATATAAGAATTCAATAAAACAAGTTCAAGAATTAATTTGTCCAGGAACTAATAACGTCCAAATTGTCAACATGATACTTCTGTGTAGAGTAAAATTCAAGAATGCTCAGAAGAATATTTCCATGAAAAATACTGGATGAAGCGCAAATATCAAGGATATTCTACTAATTTCATGGAGTATAGAAGTCAAAACTTTAACCAAATGAGTATAATAAAGAATGGAATAACAAAAGAAATCACCATGCATGCGGTACTTGCGATGAGAGCAGTTATTCCAACGAGAATAATACTGATTTTAACCAGTCCAATGTAAAACACATAGGCAGAATGTTCCAACAGAATAATAATAAAAAGATTTTAACCCGGTCCTTAGTGTAAAACATACCGAGACGGGATGTTCCAATGTATAATAATAAAGACGGAAATGGGCCCCACTTTTATAAAAATTTCTACCGATTATTTTTGAAAAATGGGTAAATGGAGATCCATAAAATAAGCAAACTTCATAAAAATCACAACATTTATCATCTTTATTATAATTCACAATATTAATTGACCAGGTCATTCCCAGGAAAGAGAGGGCTTTCCAATAAGGATTTCTCCCTATTGGCGCGCAATTAGGTGACCAAACCTCTCCTTTACAGAACTTCTAGACATCGTTAATATTGCAAATAATAATGTTAATAACTTTGTCATCTTAATTATTGATTTTAACAATATATAAAATATCGAGAATAATTGAATCAAATAACGTGAGATATTATACAACAATTACTATATCAATAATTGAACAAAACTGAATGACTTCTCACGTAAGCATCAATAATCAATACCGTGTGCTACTATGCAACCATGCGTATTGATGTACTTTTACTACCGAGTAGTTCAACAGTATCAACGGTAAAACTTCTGCCGTTATTTTTATAAAAATATTTTTGTCGTTTTCTCAATCCGACAATAATTCTGTTGTGGGGTCCACCAATGATTATGCCGTTGTACGAATATTTCCTGCTAAAACGAATATTCCCTGACCAATCGAATATAGTATAACAACTTGCATACTTTACAGAATTTATAAATACTACCCACAACTATAACATATATTAAATTACTCCATAATATTCAAAAATGATAATTATAGAAAATTTATCTTTATTCAAAAAGTTGAGGTCTTACAACCTCCCCTTCTTATGAAATTTCACCCTCGAAATTAGGGTACGTACCTGGTATATCGAAGAGGTAAGGATACCTTGATTTCATTTCAGATTCTAACTCCCAGGTCATTTCCTCAACATCGTGGTTTCTCCACAAAACTTTGACTTGAGGTATAACCTTGGAGCGTAAAATATGTTCATTCTTATCCAACATTTGAACAGGTACCTCTTCATACGTTAAGTCTTCCGCTATTTCGTCCGGTTCTAACTCAATAATGTGGTTCAGATCTTTCACATATTTATGTAACATGGATATGTAAAAAATATTATGAACACGAGATATACTTGGCGGTAAGGCAAGTCTATAGGCTACAGTTCCTACTCGATCGAGGATTAAAAATGGGCCAATGAATCGAGGATTTAGCTTCCCTCTCTTTCCAAATCTTGTAACTCCTTTCCATGGAGTAACACGTAACAACACATGATCTCCAATATCGAATTCTACGTCCTTTCGATGAAGATCAGCATAACTCTCTTATCGATCTTGTGAGGTTTTTATACGTTGCCGGATCGTTTGAATCTTTTCTGTAGTCATACGTACCAACTCCGGTCCCAACAACGTTGTTTCACCCACCTCATCCCAGCATACTGGAGAACGACACTTTCTTCCATACAACGCCTCAAATGGAGTCATGCCAATGCTTGCTTGATAACTGTTGTTGTAGGAAAACTCCACCAACGGTAAGAACTTGTCCCAACTTCCCTTGAAGTCAAGGACACAGAGTCTTAATAAATCTTCCAGAGTTTGAATAGTCCTCTCTCGATTGTCCGTCTGTTTGAGGATGATATGCCGAACTAAATCGTAAATCCGTGCCCATAGCTTTTTGCAAACTAACCCAAAATCGTGAAGTGAATCTTGGGTCTCGATCAGAAACTATGGATACTGGCATACCATGTAGTTTTACAATCTCATTTATGTACATACAAGCAAAATATAAAAATGTATAAGTTTCTCGTATTCGTAAGAAGTGAGCAGACTTGGTCAATCTATCAACAATGACCCAAATTGCATCAATGCCTTGAGAAACCTTGGGAATACCAGTAACGAAATCCATGGTAATGTGCTCCCACTTCCATTTTGGAATTTCAAGTGGTTGTAATGGACCTTTTGGTACTTGATGCTCCGCCTTGACTCGTTGACAAGTTAGACACCTTGAGATAAACAAATATTATCTCTCTCTTCATATTGCTCCACCAAAATGTATGACGAAGATCACGATACATTTTGGTACTCCCAAGATGGATCGCAAAAGGTGTGTTGTGCGCCTCATCATGATTTTATACTTTAACTTTCGGGATCGTTAGAACACAAAGTCCGGAGTTGACTCAAGTATTCCTTCATCATCGATTCTTACTTCCTGCATAGCACCTTCTTGCACTTTCTTCCTCATACGCATCAGCTCCAGGTCTGTAGTTTGAGCAGCTTTAACTTTATCAATTAAAGTTGGTTCTACTCGTATATTCGCCATCATCACTTGAGTCCCTGGAGTCTTTATCTCTATTTCCATTCTTTGCAAGTCACACAAAATGGGCCTTTGCGTTGACAATATCGCACTCATACCCGCATATGATCTTCTACTCAATGCGTCAGCTACCACGTTCGCTTTTCTAGGATGTTATTGGATAGTATGATCATAATATTTCAATAGTTCAAGCCAACGTTGTTGTCGCATGTTGAGTTCCTTTTGAGTGAAGAAATATTTGAGGCTTTTATGATCCGTAAAGATCTCCACTTTCTCCCCATACAAGTAATGCCTCCATATCTTTAGTGCGAAGACAACAGCTGCCAACTCTAGATCATGAGTAGGATAATTCCTCTCAAATTCTTTGAGTTGTCGTGAGGCATAGGCTATGACTTTCCCATGTTGCATGAGAACACATCCTAACCCTTTGCCCGAAGCATCACTGTAGATGACAAATCCCTCCGAACCAGATGGTATTGTCGAGCAGTCTTTGAAATGAGTCTCCTCTTGAGTTCTTGAAAAGTCTTCTCACATTCCTCGTTCCAACCAAACTTTGTATCTTTCCGAGTCAGCTGAGTTAATAGAGTAGCGATTCGAGAAAACCTTTCTACGAATCTCCGATAATAACGAGCTAAACCAAGAAAGCTACGTACTTCGGTCACTGATTTTGGTTGTTCCCAGCTTTGAATAGCTTCAATCTTTGCTGGGTCAACACATATTCCATGACTTGATACCACGTGCCCAAGGAATGCTACTTCCTCAAGCCAGAACTCACATTTCTTCAACTTGGCATAAAGCTTATATTCACGAAGCTTTTGGAGTATCAACCTCAAGTGTTGCTCATGATCTTCACGGGTTTTGGAATATATGAGGATGTCATCAATAAAGACGACCACAAAGTGATCCAAATATATTCCTTGAATACTCGGTTCATCATATCCATAAAGGTAACAGGAGCATTAGTCAATCCAAAAGATATGAGTAGGAATTCATAATGCCCGTACCGAGTTCTGAAAGCCGTCTTTGGAATGTCATAGGTTCTAATCTTCAACTGGTGATATCCGGAACGAAGATCAATCTTTGAAAAGAATTTAGCTCCTTGTAATCGGGTCAAACAGTCATCAATATGTGGCAATGGGTACCTATTTTTTTTGATGGTGACATGATTCAACTCCAGATAATCAATACAAAGTCGCATACTCCCATCTTTCTTCTTCACGAATAAAATAGGAGCACCCCAAGGAGAAGTACTAGGACGAATAAAGCCAATGTCTAACAATTCCTGCAGTTGGGTCTTTAACTCCTGAAGTTCAATAGGAGCCATTCGATATAGGGCTTTGGAAATGGGCTTTGTACCGGGTTCAAGGTTGATACAAAATTCAATTTCACGCTCTAGGGGTAGGCCAGGAAGTTCTTCAGGGAATACGTCAGGAAATTCATTAACAATAGAAATATCATTCAAAACTGATGTATTTTTGTTTAGATCTATGACATGAGCTAAGAAAGCTTGATATCAGTTTTTCAATAAATGAATAGCTTTATGGCTTGAGATGACAATGATTGATTTTAATGGTTTGGTTTCTTAAATTCGCATAATAGGTTGGTTAGGAATATGAAAGCTAACAACCTTACAAAAATAATCAATTTTTGCATGATGAGTAGTTAACCAATCAATCCCTAGAATCATATCAAATGCAAGTATTTTCAAAGAAATAAGATCGACAAGTAATGTGCGGTTACCAATTTGAATCAAATAAGACTTATAAACCGTGGATGTAATGAAGGTTTCTCCCAACGGAGTTTCAACAGATAAGTCAAAGTCCAATTTCTCCGGAGTCAAATTTAAACGTTGAGCCCAAGTAGGAGAAATGAAAGAGTGGGTAGAACCAGTATCAAATAAAGTATAAACTTCGCTAGAGTTTATGATTAGCTTACCCGTGATGACCTCATTCGGGTTTCTTACTTTCTGGGAGGTCACAACAAACGCTCTTCCTTGCACTACCGGCTTTGACTTTTTGGGACGGCCTTTGGTGCCTCCCTCCCAGCTGGACTTGTCTTCGGTGCACGACAAAATCGGGCCAGGTGACCTTCTCTTCCGTAGTTGTAACATGCCTTGGATGGCATCGCACAGTTGGGACTGATGTGTCCCTCTCCTCCACACTTGAAGCATATGATAGGTGGTCGCTTCTCCTTCCTTAACGACAGTCTTTGATCTTTGACGTCTTTCCATCATTGTTGAATCTCCTCTTCTTGAAATGTCCGTTCTTATTGTTTTGGCCATGATTACCACCGAAGTGGTTACCATTTCTGGCATGTTAATTCCCTCCACGCTTATTGTCACCGCTTCGATGACTATTATCATTGGTATTATCACTTTGCTGGCTGCTCTCTTTTGGTTGGGTTGACTCATTATCACGCTCCAATAACTGAGCCCTATTAACAACATTTGAATACAAACATAGTTTATGAGAGATAAGATATTGACGTATCTCAGGTTTTAAACCTCTTAAAAATATTCGCATCATTCTCTCCTCATTATCAACCAAATGGGACGTAAACCGGGACAACTCGGAAAACTTGGCTTCGTACTGCGATACGGTCATGTTGTTTTGTTCCAGCTTGATGAACTCTACCTTTTTCATGTGATGAATACTTTCGGGAAAGTACTTGTTGTTGAACAGTTCTTGGAACTTCTCCCAAGACATCTTCAATCAAGGCGGTTGAGTACGCTTTACGATTCCCACCATGAATCACCTCCTCGCCAAGCAACATGAAGGTGGCAAAGGAAACCTTTTGCTCCTCGGAGCATCCCAAGACATCAAATATCTTGTTGATCTGTTTAATCCACATCTCCGCCTTAAGTGGTTTTGGCTCTCCAAAAAACTCCGGTGGTCTCAGTTCCTTAAACTGCTTCGCGGTGACCATCCGAGAGTTGCTAGTGTTTCCACCTGCATTTTGGACAGGAGCCGCTCTCGCCTGATGTTGCATGAATTGCATAAAGCCTCTGAACATTCCATCATTCATCATTTGGTCAGTGTTGTTGTTTGCCTGAGGAATGTCTCCTTCCTGATGCACATTATCCTGATTATTGATCTGTGGAGACTCAACGGTCTCCTGTGCTCCGTTGATGTTCTCAACATTCTCGGATGCCATTTTCAAATACTGCCACAAAACAAGGGTTAATTAACATATCACATATTATCCCTATACTTTGACCAACCAATTAAATAACAAATAAACTTAGGTAGGTCATACTGGCGAAAGAATTCCCGCCTCTCCTCCTAGTTCTTGTCTCACATCTTAGCCAGGATAATATCCTAAGCTTTGATACTAACCGTGACGCCCCCAAAATAGGTATACATCACCCATCTTGAGTCGCCAAATACATGGTATAAAATTCAAATACAAACTAATAATCTGAAGAAATGTGTAAAATACGACAAAACATATCTTTGTGAGTTTAAATACAAATATTGTCTTCTAGATAATATCCATTCTCAAATAGAGTCCTCGTTACATTTATTATCACACTATTTTACGTAATAGTGAGGACTACTAAGACACCATCTCGGACCATCACTCCATTCCCCGACTAGTCCCAACTACGTTCTCATTTCTCAAGAGAAACGGTGAAAGAAAGGGTGAGCTCAACTAGCCCAGCAAGAAATATTATGACTAAGATAATGCAAAATAAATTATCATTAGCCTTCAACAATGTTAAACTGATAAAATACAATAGACATCAAGTTTAACTGCAGCGGATCAAGAAATCCATTAAAAGAGTCAAGTAGAGAATAAAATCTACTATCTTTTATGATTTAAAAAGTTTTTCATCACTTTTATCGCTGAGACTCACCTTAATAATTAATCCACATCATCCCTGCACTACGACCAAGGATATTCATTAGGGTCACGACCACAAATTCCATGCACTACGGGCCAAGGATATTTGTGTATTCATCAATGGTCATGATCATGCCAACAACTGTCCATTAATGCACTACGGCCAATGAGGACTTTTACCACATCACTTGTTACATTACGATCATGATTACACCGAATAATCCCTGGTCATAATCATACCAATTCCATCCATGCTCTACAGGCCATAGATGAATTTAAAAAAAAATATAAACACGAGGATGATGACAATGATATAAGAATTCAATAAAACAAGTTCAGGAATTAATTTATTCAGGAAATAATAACGTCCAAATTGTCAACATGATCACGCTTGTAGAGTAAAATTCAAGAATGCTCGTAAGAATATTTCCATGAAAATATTTGGATGAAGCGCAAATATCGAGGATATTCCACTAATTTCATGGAGTATAGAAGTCAAAATTTTAACCAATCGAGTATAATAACGAATGGAATAACAAAAGAAATCACCATGCATGCGGTACTTCGCGCCATGACAAAGTTATTCCAATGTAATAATAATAATGAACCAGTGTCGTGAAATTCACAAGACGTGATGTTCCAATGTAATAATAAGTGCGAATAATAAATAATGGAACCAGTCCTCGTAAAAACACATGATAAAATATTCCAGCGTAATAATAAAGACGGAATAATAAATAATGGAACCAGTCCTGTAAAACACACAGACGTGATATTCATGCGAATAATAAAGACGGAATAATAAATAATGGAACCAGTCCTGTAAAACACACGATGTGATATTCCAATGTAATAATAAAGATGTAATAATGAAGAATGTCACCAAGTATAGGGTAGACCAGCGATATCTGAGTTATTCCAATGTAATAATAAAAATGGAATAACAACAGTTCTCTTCATGAATAAGAAAGAATAACACCCCTTACCGTAAAAGAACTGAATATAAGAGTAGGGAAGTAGCAGAATACTTTTCTATAGTTTCTCTATAATTTTTCTCTCTGGAGTTTCAATGAATTTGTAAGAAATAATGAAGGAATGAGCTTCTATTTATAGGAGAATGGAAGTGTATCGCTTTATGAAACGAATTATTTCGCAATTATTATTTCTTCAACCAAATACAATAAAGTCAATCAACTAACCAATAAAATCACAACAAAAATTAAAATATAATACATATATATAAACACATGTTTTCAACTTATATATATCAATATTATATATACACCATTTAATTTTTCTCCCCATAACCAACATCTATCCCCCACCCACCCAATAATCAAATTCACTATACTCTTACACATCACTATCACACTACCACTTTTTTACCATTTTCCACTCACACACCCATCACTTTCACATCTCATTTTCTCCCACCATATACTCAATACACACATATACTTCCATACGTATACTCTTCTATTTCCAAAATCATTTTCCCAACACATATGGGCCCCACATGTGGCCCCCACCTTTGAAAATTTTCTACCGATTATTTTGAAAAATGGGTAAATAGGAATCCATAAAATAAGCAGACTTCAAAAAAAAAATCACCTTAATAATTTTAACAATATTTATCATCTTTATTATAATTCACAATATTAATCGACTGTGTCGCTCCTGTGAAAGAGGGGCTTTCAATAAGGATTTCTCTCTATCATGCCGCAATTGATTAGATGACCAAACCTCTCCTTGGCAGAACTTCTAGACATCGTTAATATTGCAATTTACAATATTAATAACTTTGTCATTTCAATTATTGATTTAATAATTTATAAAATATCGACAATAATTGAATCAAATAACGTGAGATACTATGAAACAATTACTATAGCAATAATTGAACAAAACTGAGTGACTTCTTACGTAAGCATTAATAATCAATACCGTGTGTGCTACTTATCCAACCACGCCAGCACATCGCATTTCTTTTACTACCTAGTAGTTCAACAAGATAATTCAGTAAAACTTTCGCCGTTATTTTTAATATTTTTGTCGTTTTCTCAATCCGACAATAATTCTGTTGTGGGGTCCACCAATGATTGAGCCGTTGTACGAATATTCCCTGCTAAACCGAATATTCCCCAACCAATCGAATATAATATAACAACTTCCATACTTTGCAGAATTTATAAATATTACCCACAACTATAATATTATTTCAAATTCATACCTTAATATTTAAAAATGACATTTATAAAAAATTCATCTTTATTCAAAAAGTTGGGGTCTTACATGGTTTATATAAATTCTAAAATGATTATGTATTTCTTTGAGATATGAATATATTTGGCCTGTAGTGCAAAGATCAATTATTGATGAATATCTTTGGTTCGTTGTGCAAAGATGACCTGTTGTTGAATATCTTTGGGTCGTAGTGTAAAGATGACTTGTTGTTGAATATCTTTGACATGTAGTGCAAAGATGAACTGTTGATGAATATCTTTGGCCCGTGGTGCAAAGATGAAATTTTTAGTATGATTATGAACAGGAACTGTGATTTGGTATAACCATGATCTTTGATGTTTCAGGTAAAGACAGGTGATGAAAATTATCTTCGTCTTGGATGCGAAGAGGAATTTAGAATCACAATTATGATTATGAGTTATTCATATGATTGTGGAAAGGAACTGTTGATTGATGTTACAGGATAAAACATTGTTTGTGGACTTTTAAATATGGAGAAGATAATAGACTTTATGGTTTATTTGACTCTTCTAATGGATTGCTTCGTTCATTACGCAACTATGGTTGAAAAGTTTTATCATCTACCATATGTTCTAAATCTCTGATTTATTACTGATGAAGTCTATTGATAATTTAATTATCTTTAGTCATTATATTCTTTACTGGGCTAGTTGTGCTCACCCTTTTGTTTCACAATTCCTTTCAGGTAATAAAAGTGTAAATTTGGGTCGAAATGGGGATAACAGGGGAATTGTGTGATGGTCCGAGACTGTCCAAGTTTCTCAATACGTTATAAAATGGCATGATATGCAATATATAATTGTATTAAGGACCTAAGATGTAAGTGTCGTATTTTATACGTCACTTAATAATTGATTTTGGTGAACAACAATAGGGTGAGGCGAACCCAACCTAGAAGGTCAAAAGTGCACCACATTAAAATGAAGAGAATATAATTCTTCTCGTGTCCCTTTGGAGACTTGAAATATTTGCTGCTGTACTTTATATGGCATGTAATAATTTGAGTATGAATATTGTCGTATTATATACGTTACAATATTTGTATTAAAACTCACAGTATATGTGTTGTTGTATTTTGCACGACAATTGTAGTAATAAAGTTGTAGTTATTTTCTGTACCATGTATTTAGCGACTCAGAATAGGTTGGATGGATTGGACCTATTTTGGGGGCGTCACAGTTGGTATCAAAGCTTAGGGATATGATCTCTGGCGGAGATCGGGGAATAGAACTAGGATGGGAGAGACGAGTAAATCCTTCACTAGTGTGTCTTACCTAAGCTTATTTGTTGGTTGGTCAGTATATAGGGATATTATGTGATATGTTGATTTCCTTAATTAACCTTTGTTTTGAAGCTGTATTCTAGAATGATATCTGAAATACAGGAGATGAGCAATGGAGAAATCATGATGACATGGAAGATGGAATCTGAAATGAAAGCAAGGTATTCTCAACTCTTTGAAATACTAGGTACGTAAATTTCGGAGATGAAATTTCATAAGGAGGGGAGATTGTAAGACCCAGAATTTTATAAAATAAAAGTATTCAAATTTTTCTTATAGTTACTATTCACGAGTTAATATTCATGAATTACTATTCACGAGTTACTATTCACGAGTACTATTCACGAAGCATGATGATTTTTTTTTACGTAAGAATGCACTACTCAATAATTGTTACAGTAATTACTGTTCAATATTTTATTGATTCAATAATTGTTGCGTTGATATTTTATATTATTGTTGTTTTAATAATTGTCACGACACAGTATTTTCCATTATCAGATCAATAATTCATATTATTGGAATAATATTATTAGATAACATTATTGGCAATGTCTAAAAAGTTCTGTCTAAGGAGAGGTTTGGTCACCTAATTGCGCTGCTAGGTAAGGAGAAATCCTTATTGGAAAGCCCCTCTTTCTTAGGGAACCGTCTGGTTATCATAATCATGATTCCAGAATATTATTTGTGAATAATTAATTATTGATTTATATGATAAGGAAAATATTCATTTTATGTGGATATAGATGGAGAAATTTTTTAATGTGACAATTGTTGAAAATTAATATTTTATCTTTTTCGATAAAATATATTATTATATTTTAATAATATAATAATGGTGATATTTTTACAATAAATATGTGATATATGAATAAATGAGGAGGAAGAATATTTTGGTTACTATAAATGCTAAACACATGTTTTGTGTGTTACAAAAAATATTTAACACATGTTAAACATGTTGGCGGACACAAATTTTGACTGAAATTTGATTATAGCATGTAAAATCGTCCGTTTGTGAATTTCGGACAATTTCTGTTTAGAATTTGGAAAAACTTTCTTCTTCAAAGTTGTGGAGAATGAAATTTCCTATGGAAAGGACACGTGGTTCGATTTTTTCTGATAAAAGAGCTATTTATTATGAATTATTGAAGTTCTGAAGTTCTAGAATAATTAATTTTTGAAGTTTTAATTTTTTTTTTAAGAAAAATGTTTTTTTCATTTGAGGGGCATGTGTTAAATGGTTGAAATCAGTTGGTGGTGTGCTTAGGAATTTAATTTATAAATAAAATTATTATATTCAATTTTCTGCTTTGGTGTTCTAAGCAATTTCCTATAAATAGGTGCTTAGGTTAGAATTGAAAATCACACCAGAAACTGAAGTTTTCTCTCTATTTCTCTCTCTATATTATCGAGTGTATTCTTGTGAGTATTTTGATATCTTGAGTGTTGCTATACTACAGTACAAGTTCGTTTCGGTTTATTCCAAATGTAAATACCGCTTTTTGAGGTAAGGGATATTGTCGTTATTATGTAAGAAATTTTAAGGGTTATTATGTTTATCATATTTCAAAATTTTTCTGACCTTCAAAAATTCTGGAAAAAATTTAAAATGATAATTTGATGAGTTTTATTGATTGTGTCCAAAAATGGCAATTTTTGGATGTATAGATTAGGAGTTATGGATTTTATGAGAAAAAACTGTTTTAAAAGTAAACCCTTATAACTCCTTAAGATTAACTCCAAAATTGATGAAATTTTTATTGGGAGTACATCTATATAATATCAGTATACCCTGTATATTTTGGAATTTTTGGATAAAAATGCAATTTATGATAAATGTCTAAATATTCGGTGGTTTTGGCCATATGAAAAATAGTAAATGAATTTTAAAAATTCCTAGAAAAATATATGTTCAATATGGGATTATATTATGCTAAATCCCAGAAAAGAAATATTTTTGGAACTGATTTGGTATTTTTCATGAAAATGTTCTAGTTATGAGTAAATGAATTAAATATATTATGTGAAGTAAGAAAATTGGAAAATATGATTTTATGGCTTGAGAATCATATATGAGGTATATGCAGATTTTTGATGAGGGTTTTGGTTATTGGTGGTGAGATCTTATGAGGTTGGCATTTAAGATGATTAAATGCATTAATTAGTAAAGTGTAAACAATCGGAATTAATTGTTTATAAGTTTAAGAAATAATTAAAATATTGTGGTAATATTAATAATATTAGATTATGAGATTATGAAGTGATTTATAACATTTTGATTAAGGTGTTATGAAATCATTGATTTATGAATCTTACTCTTGAGATTAAATCTATATGTTGATTATATTGTTTTTATTATCATATATAACATTCTTATAACCCTAATGATGATATTTCTCTTTGACTTGAGTGTAAAGATGGGTAGATTATTAGTATGATCGTTACTATTGGTTCTCTTTGGCTAGTAGTGCAAAGATGAATCGTTGACTGGTATGATCATGACCATTGAATTTACAATTGAATATTTTTAGCTTAAGTATAAAGGTGAATTGATCAACATGATTATAATTATGGTTTATATAAATTCTAAAATGATTATGTATTTCTTTGAGATATGAATATCTTTTGGCGCAGTCTGAAGATCAATTATTGATGAATATGTGACGCCCCAAATCAGGTGTAATCATCGATTATGTAACTTGGTGCTCACGATACAACATACACCATCATCTAACTAAGTAAACCTTAACAATAAGGAATAATAATATTAACTATTACATAATTATTCAAAATAAAATCCCAAGTCTTTACAATCTTAAAACATACTTTGGAACTTAGTCTTAGCGTTTATCGCTACAATACACATATGCGAAATAATTATTTTATTACATAACCATTAGCATCACTTCATCTTGGACTTTCCCTTGTCCTCGCCTCAAACCCTCACCTTTCTCATCCTTAATCGAAAGGTTTAAACAAGAATGAGTACAAATTGCCCAAAGAAGTATACTCTAAATAAATGAGAAATATACATCGTGATAAAGGCATTTGAATTACTAGATTTCAACAAATTTGAAAGATTATCAAGTGTTAAATAAGAACATCAAGAATAAGAATTTAAGAATTTTCAATATCATACTAAGGGTGTAGATCAAACGATCTCTGCTAAGTACGCCAGGTGATCAAATTTCATTGTACCTTACATTGTGCACATGTATTAAGTTTAAAATGCATAAGCATAAATGGGACTATTTGCCCTAAGATCTGCTTTTCCGCTCATTCGGGTTGTTCATCTTAGTAATCATGCGAGACCTCACTAAGGCAACTTGGATTGGTAAACATTCAATAGCTTCGAAAGATGTGTTTTAAATAATTTTTCATCAATAATAACTAGCCGGAACCAAAGGCTAGGAACATACATAGAAACAGTTCTATGATGACATGAAACTTAAAAGCATAGCCGTTAGAATAATAATTGAATAACCATTTAAAAGCTTGCAAGATAATTGGAGTTTGTATGACTTTTCAACGAAGAAACTTGCACGAATAAATAACTAACACAAGTCCAATACTTACCCTTACTGCGATAATATTAATAAGGATTTAATAAATACCCAAAAGAAATTAGGGTTAGGAAACTTGCCTGATAAGCCAGCTACAATTAACGCTAGCGATTAACCTTCACATAACCTAATCACATGTGTCTCGTTAATCACCATTCATACACAATCTAGTTTGAAGTAAAAGGGTCTCCTATTGGATATGCTATAAACATCATATTAGAATATATTTAGAAAATATATGCCATCCATTTTAGATATCGTAGGCAGCCCAAAACAGAACTTAAAAATGCCTAAACATAACAGTTTTTACATTTTTTTTCTCAGCTTTACCATACCTCGCTAAAACAGTCATAACTAATTCGTTTTAAAACATTTTTGAGCGATTCTTGCGCCCACACGAAGCTAACTTCTGGGACTACAACTTTCGTTCATGGACCATCTTCAAATTCCAAGCACAAAATTCTAGAAAATCCGTGCAAGGAGACTGCTCCGAATTTGTTGGACAGATTTGACGCAACTACTTTGAAAAGTCATAACTCCTTGCTCCGAAGTCGGAATTAGTCCGTTCCGGAGTCTATGGAAAGCTTATTCAGTGAACTATAATAACCCAAAAGCCCAAAATTTTCTGGAAACTGTAGCTAGTCCCGAATTTGTCCTTAGGGTCAGCAGTTCACAAATTTTTTCGGTTTCTAACATGTTTATTTCGCAACATTACGATTTTCATGTCTCGCTCAATATAGCTTCGATCCGAATGAAATTTAGACATGTTATACCTCATGCTACATACTATTTTACAAAATTATTACATGCAACAAATGGATTTTCTAAGACATGATTTCGAGTGACCAAAAATCCTGAAAAATCATGCAAACTAGTTTAACCCCACTTTTGAGAAAATCATGATTTTGATTCTAGCATGCATGGGTTTGATTCCTATTATCCAGACCACTTCTAATAACATATATATACATGTTACAACAATTCATTTCTCTAACTTTTCATGTTTTGATCAAATTAGCAACTAAGAGGCATAATATCAAACACTTAGCATGCGCATTTACATAACTCTTTGGATTTTTAAAGCATACATGGCATGATTTGTCCAGAACTTATGTTCTTATTACACCATAACAATCAGACCACAATTACACAACATCACATACTCCAAAACAAACCATTTATAAAGGTCTCCTATGCATATTCTCTCATAGTTTTGGAAGAACATAGAGAATGGGTTCATAGCCTACCTCTTTGGCGAATTCCTCTTGATTTAATCTATTAGAGACTCACTCCTTGCTTGCTTAGACTCTCCAAAATCTCCAGAAATCACCACAACATCTATTACTCTCAATTTCTCTTTCTTTTTGTATCTTGGTGGAATTTTGCAAAGTGAAATATTTTTTTGTTGGGTGTATATATATATAACTTGATAGAAATGCTTTCTCTCCAAATTTCCCTTCACCACTCCCATCATCGCTATATGCATAATTATCCCACTTGAATATAGTTATGGGGGAAAAGTTAGGAACATGAAAAGGTTTGCTTATTATGTATGGTTTAATAAGGAGTTATCACCTTTCTTCCTCCTTATTGCTATATACGAATATACTCTCCCTCCTTGTCCCATATTATGTGTCATAAGACCCCACCAACTGCTGTCCAATTAAACAAATGCATTATAATGTTATTTTAATCATTTAAATACCGATTTTGACCGTTTTGCCCTCCTTAGCCACAAGTGTCGATACTTATATCGATTCTTACTAAAGTCGACGTCCCGGACGTCATGGAACTCTCCGTTTCGTCAAACTCAACTTCAAAATTAAGTAGTTGACAATTAAATCGCTCCAAAGTGTGTTTCAAGTTAATTTTAAGATAATATTATGTCTAATAAAGTTCCAAGAGTAGAGATTTGATCAGATGTGATATTTTACGTCATGAAACTTCCAAGTCCATATATCTATAAATAAGAGCATTGTAAAAGAGAATGGTGGATATATAAAAATATTATGAGGCATGTCTCATTTCCGTGACACATTTAAAATATTATGAGACTTGTCTCGGTTTAAGTGACACATTTAAATGGTTACGATCTATCCCGCCTAATTTACGACATTTCCTGGACTCGAATACGCGGACCCGCGTCTCTAAATTCCGCTCCAAACTCAAACTCATATTTGTAAGTCATCCCACAAAATTAATTAGAATTAATTCCATCCTTAACCAATTTAAATAATTGGCCTAACCTAGTAACAACCATTAATATGCATCTTATCACATAACATATAATAAAATAAATAATTCATCTAAAAATAATTGTCACATAAGAATTTCATATAAGTTTGTTTATTGAAATTGTTTAATTACATGGAAAAATCTAGGATATTATAGAATATCTTTGGTTCGTTGTGCAAAGATGACTTGTTGTTGAATATCTTTGGCCCGTAGTGCAAAGATGACTTGTTGTTGAATATCTTTGACATGTAGTGCAAAGATGAACTGTTGATGAATATCTTTGGCCCGTGGTGCAAAGATGAATTTATTAGTATGATTATGAACATGAACTGTGATTTGATATAACCATGATCTTTGATGTTTCAGGTAAAGACAAGTGATGAAAATTATCTTCGTCTTGGATGCAAAGAGGAATTTAGAATCACAATTATGATTATGAGTTATTCATATGATTGTGGAAAGGAACTGTTGATTGATGTTACAGGGATAAAACATTGTTGGTGAACTTTTAATGTGGAGAAGATAATAGACTTTATGGTCTATTTGACTCTTCTAATGGATTGCTTCGTTCACCGCTTAACTATGGTTTGAAAAGTTTTATCATCTACCATATGTTCTAAATCTCGATTTATTCTTGATGAAGTCTATTGATAATTTAATTATCTTTAGTCATTATATTCTTTACTGGGGCTAGTTGTGCTCACCCTTTTGTTTCACAATTCCTTTCAGGTAATAAAAGTGTTGCTGGGTTGAGCGGGGATAACAGGGGAATAGTGTGATGGTCCGAGACTGTCCAAGTTTCTCAATACGTTATAAAACGGCATGATATGCAATATATAATTGTATTAAGGACCTAAGATGTATGTGTCGTATTTTATACGTCACTTAATAATTGATTTTGGTGAATAACAATAGGATGAGGCGAACCCAACCTAGAAGGTCAAAAGTGCACCGCATTAAAATGAAGAGAACATAATTCTTCTCGTGTCCCTTTGGAGACTTGAAATATTTGCTGCTATACTTTATATGGCATGTAATAATTTGAGTATGAATATTGTCGTATTATATACGTTACAATATTTGTATTAAAACTCACAGAATATGTGTTGTTGTATTTTGCACAACAATTGTAGTAATAAAGTTGTAGTTGTTTTCTGTACCATGTATTTGACGACTCAGAATAGGTTGGATGGATTGGACCTATTTTGGGGGCGTCACACTAGGCGCTCGAACTTTGGCACTTAACTCCAATTTTCCAGATTTTACAACTTTTGACACACATACTTCAAATCTTCATAAATCCTTCATCTGTTATCAGAATTAGTCCGTTTTCGAGGCTATGAAAAGCTTGTAACATGCTCTATAAAACCCCCATGATTTCATAATTTCTCAGATTCATTAATTATTCTAAAATTTGGCTCCAAAGTCCCTCAAGACTAAGTTTTTACTAACAACAATACGTGAAATACGTTATGAACACGCGACATACTTGGCGGTAAAACGAGTCTATAGGCCACATTTCCTACTCGATCGAGGATTTCAAATGGGCCAATTAAATCGAGGGTTGAGATAACGCCTTCTTGAACCTTCTTCTTCACATTCATCAGATTCGGGTGTGTAGCTTGAGCGACTTTAACTTTATCGATTAAAGTCGATTCTACTCGTATATTCGCCATCATCATATTGGTCCCTGGAGTCTTTAACTCTATCTCCATCCTTTGTAAGTCATACAAAATGAGCCTTTGCGTTGACAATATCGCACTCATACGGCATATGATCTTCTACTCAATGCGTCAGCTACCACGTTCGATTTTCCAGGATGGTATTGGATGGTATGATCATAATCTTCAACAGCCACTTCAAAAAAATGGGCCTTTAGCAATGATTTTTCGGGCAACGACTTTATAAGTCGTTGCTAAAAGTATATGTTTAGCAACGAAATTTGTCCTTCGTTGCAGATTGTGTCAGGCTTTCACTTTTTGCAACGAAATTCATAAGTCGTTGCAAAATTTTGTTGCTAATTCATTGGCGGAAAAAAAATTCGTTAGAAATTCGTTGCAAAATTTTCGGCCACTTGTTTTCCTGTCATCGTGGGCAACGAAAGTTTTTTTGTTGCTAAAAATGTGGCTTTACCAACGATTTTTCAGGCAACGACTTTATAAGTCGTTGCTAAAAGTGTATGTTTAGCAACGAAACCTGTCATTCGTTGCAGATTGTGTCAGGCTTTCGCTTTTTGCAACGAAATTCATAAGTAGTTGTAAAATTTAGAAACAAAATTCGTTATAAATTCGTTGCAAAATTTCTAACCACTTGATTTTTCGTCATCGTGGGCAACGAAAGTTTTTTTGTTGCTATATTTTGTTGCCTAATATAAACCACATTCATTGGCAACAATTTTTATTTTCGTTGCATATTTTATACAACTTTTTGCAATAAAACAAAGGTTAATTAAGGAAATCACATATCACATAATATCCCTATATACTGACCAACTTACAAATAAGCTTAGGTAGGACACACTAGCGAAGGATTTTCTCGTCTCTCCCCTCCTAGTTCTATTCCCCGATCTCCGCCAGAGATCATATCCCTAAGCTCTGATACCAACTGTGTCGCCCCTAAAATTGGTATACATCACCCATTCTGAGTCATCAATAACATGGTACAGAAATAACTACAACTTTATTAATACAATACATAAACTGTGAGTTTAAATACAAATATTGTCATCTAGACAATATCCATACCCAACTAAGTCCTCATTATAATTATTGGTACATTATTTTACAAAAATGGTGAGGATTACTAAAACAACTTCTAGAACCATCATTCCACACCCCGACTCGTACTCGCTACATTCTCGCCTCCTGGGAAGAAAAATGGAACAAAAAGGAAAAGGGTGAGCTCAACTAACCCAGTAAAGAATATTATGACTAAGATAATATAGAACAAATTATCGTTAGTCTTCAACAGGAAAAAATCTGATAGAATACAATAGACAACAAGTTCCAGATCAATATTCGCAGTGAAAAATAATAATTCATAGATGAGTTACGTAGAGAATGAAATCTACTATAATCTATGAATTTAACAGTCCGTCATTAATATTTTATCCCTGTAACATCAATCAATATTCATCTTGAATCAAATATTCATCTTTGCACTACAGGCCAAAGATATTCATCAGTCGGTCATGTTCATCTCAACACCTGTATATCTTTGCACTACGGGCCAAAGATATTTATAATAAAATCAATTATCTTTGCACTACAGGCCAAAGATATTCAGTAACACCATCATTTAGGACTGAGGATGATGAAAAATATTTAAAGAAAACGAATCCAACGAAACAAAAGAACAAATGTTAAGGATTCGTACTTTACACAATCCGAGTTCAAAAATACTCCATAAATAATCATACTGAAGTAAAATTCAAGAATGATCAAAACATGGATACAATCAAAGTCAAGATTATCATAATAGATATTTTTGACAAAAAACAAAATTTAATTTTTCGTGAATAGTCTTAGTATTCATGAATAATGTCAGATATCGTGAATAAAGGCCATGTATACGTGAATAGTAACCCCGATACTAAAAGACAAGAATTTCACAAGAAAAATCTTACCGATATTCTGGCATAATGATATTAGAAGAAATAATACCATTTTAAAAAAAATAATATCCCTTACCTTGAAAAGACTTGCATTTCCGAATACGTGATATATAGTCAAAGGAACATACAATCAGATAAACACTCAAGGTATCAAAATACTCACAAGAATACGCTCAATATATCGAGAGAGAAATAGAGAGAAAACTTCAGTTTCTGGCGTGATTTTCAATTCTAACCTAAGCACCCTATTTATAGAAAAATGCTTAGAACACCAAAGCAGAAAATTTAATAAAATAATAATGTATTTTTCTTAATTTCCTTAGCACACCTCACCAGCTGATTACAACCATTAACATGTGCCACTCAAATGGAAAAAATGCTTTTCTTAATAAAAATAATTAAAACTTTCAAAAATTAATTATTTTAGAACTTCGGAACTTCAATAATTCACAATAAATAGCCCTTTTGTTAGAAAAATTCGAACCACATGTTCTTTTCATAGGAAATTTCATTCTCTTCAAATTTGCAGAAGAAATATTTTTCAAATCCCAAACAGAAATTGACTAAAATCCACAAACGGGCGATTTTACAAGCTATAATCAAATTTCGGTCAATAATTGGGTTCCACCGACACACAAAACATGTGTTAATCATTTAATGCCACAACAATACTTCTCCTCCTCATATACTCATATATCCCACATTCATTATAAAAATATCACCATTATTATATTATTAAAATATAATAATATATTTTATCAGAAAAGATAAAATATCAATTTTTCAACAATTGTCACTTTAAAATTTTCTCCATCTATATCCACATAAAATCAATATTTTCCTCATCATATAAATCAATAATTAATCATTCACAAATAATATTACGTAATCACAATATCGACAACCCGAGCGTTCCTCAAGAAAGAGGGGCTTTCAATAAGGATCTCTCTCATCGGCGCCTGATTAAATGACCAAACCTCTTCTTGTAGATGAACTTTCTAGACATTGCCAAATAATGTTATCTAATAATATTATTCAGATAATATGAATTATTGTCCGATAATAGAAAATAATTGCGTGCGGACAATTATTAAAACAACAATAATATCAACGTAGCAATTATTGAATCAATAAAATATAATATTGAATGCGGAATTCGTAATAATTATTGAGTAGTGCCTTCTACGTAAGAATAAATAATTGGTGCAATACCGGTGTCTTCGGGTTTTAACCAAGGTATTCCAACAAGATAATTGGTAACAACTACGCCAAGTTATTTATAAACAACTTATTCTTGTCGTTTTCTTCCTCCAATCGCTTTCCATTATGGGGCCCACACAAGGCTGCGCCGTCGTACGAATATATTCCCCGAAAGTAAGAATATTCCATGACCAAACGAATATTCTCCGATAAAATGAATATTTTAAAACAACTTGCGCATTTTACCCATAACTCACCACATTAATCAAATCAACCCTTACTATTTCTGATAAAAGGGCTATTTATTATGAATTATTGAAGTTCCAGTGTTCCAGAATAATTAATTTTTGGAAGTTTTAATTATTATTTTTAAAGAAAAACGTTTTTTTACATTTTATGGCCTCATTAAACATGTGATAAGTTGTTGAATTCAGATTCTTGGTGTGCTAAGGAAATTTGTATAAATATATTATTATTTTATTAAATTTTCTGCTTTGGTGTTCTAAGCATTTTCCTATAAATAGGGTGCTTAGGTTAGAATTGAAAATCACACCAGAAACTGAAATCTTCTCTCTCTTTCTCTCTCGATATATTGAGCGTATTTTTGTGAGTATTTTGATACCTTGAGTGTTGCTATACGGTGTAAGTTCCTTCAAAGACTATATCCTCGTATTTCAAATCGAAATACTGCCTCTTTTTCGAGGTAAGGGATATTATTTTTTTTAAAAATGGTATTATTTCTTCTAATATCATTATGCCGAATATTGGTAAGATTTTTCTTTTGAAATTCTTGTCTTTTAGTGTCGGGGTTACTATTCACGATACTCAAGACTTATTCACGATATCTGACATTATTCATGAATACGACACTATTCACAGAAAAATTAAATTTTCAATTTTTGTCAAAAATATCTATTATGGATACTGGCTTTGATTGTATCCATGTTTTGATCATTCTTGAATTTTACTTCAGTATGATTATTTATGGAGTATTTTTGAACTCGAATTGTGTAACATTTGTTCTTTTGTTTCACTGGATTCGTTTTCTTTAAATATTCATCCTCAGTCCTAAATGATGGTGTTACTGAATATCTTTGGCCTATAGTGCAAAGATAGTTGGTTTTATTATGAATATCTTTGGCCCGTAGTGCAAAGATATACAGGTGTTGAGATGAACATGACCGACTGATGAATATCTTTGGCCTATAGTGCAAAGATGAATATTTGATTCAAGATGAATATTGATTGATGTTACAGGGATAAAATATTGATGATGGACTGTTAAATTCATAGATTATAGTAGATTTCATTCTCTACGTAACTCATCTATGAATTATTATTTTTTGCGAATATTGATCTGAAACTTGTTGTCAATTGTATTCTATCAGATTTTTCCCTGTTGAAGACTAACGATAATTTGTTCTACATTATCTTAGTCATAATATTCTTTACTGGGCTAGTTGAGCTCACCCTTTTCCTTTTTGTTCTATTTTTCTTCTCAGGAGGCGAGAATGTGGCGAGCACGAGTCGGGGTGTGGAATGATGGTTCTAGAAGTTGTTTTAGTAGTCCTCACCATTTTTGTAAAATAATATACCAATAATTGTAATGAGGACTTAGTTGGGTATGGATATTGTCAAGATGACAATATTTGTATTTAAACTCATAGTTTATGTATTGTATTAATAAAGTTGTAGTTGTTTCTGTACCATGTTATTGATGACTCAGAATGGGTGATGTATACCTATTTTGGGGGCGTCACAGTTGGTATCAGAGCTTAAGGATATGATCTCTGGCGAAGATCGGGGAATAGAACTAGGAGGGGAGAGACGAGTAAATCCTTCGCTAGTGTGTCCTACCTAAGCTTATTTGTTAGTTGGTTAGTATATAGGGATATTATGTGATATGTGATTTCCTTAATTAACCCTTATTTTATGGTAGTATTTGAGAATGTCGACTGAGAATGTTAACAGTGGAGTAAATGAGACCGTGGAGACGCGTGTACTCACCAACGAGGAGAACGTGCAACAGGTTGGAAATGTTCCTCCTGTGAACAATGCCACTGAGAAGATAATGAACGACGGGATGTTTAGAAGCTTTTTGAAGTTCATGCAAAATTAGACGAAGGAGACTCATGTTCAAAATACAGGTGGAAATGATAACAACGCACGGTTTGTCACAGCCAAGCAGTTCAAAGAGTTGGGACCACCAAAATTCTGGGGAAAGCCGGATCCGATTAAGGCAGAGACGTGGGTCAAGCAAATTACCAAGATATTCGATGTCTTGGGATGCACGGAGGAACAGAAGGTTCCATTCACCACTTTTATGTTCCGTAATGAGGCAAATTACTGGTGGAAATTTGTGAAGCGTACCCATCCAGCTGCACTCAGCATGTCATGGGAGACATTTTAGAAACTGTTTAATGACAAGTACTTTCCTGAAAGTATTCGTCATATGAAGGAAGTGGAGTTTATTAGACTGGAACAAAATAACATGACGGTGTCCCAATACGAGGCGAAGTTTGCAGAGTTATCCAGGTTTGTACCTCATTTGGTGGAGAATGAGGAACGTATGACGCGGATGTTTCTAAGAGGTTTGAAATCGAGGGACCACAACCAGGATCATACCGAAGATAGTAGTCAATAGAATAACAATAACCAGCGGAGAAAGAAAAAGACGGACAAAAATGGTAACCACTCTGGTGGTAATCATGGCCATGAGAATAAAAGAAGCGAGTCGGGAGGAGATTTTAAAAAGAGGAGATTCAACAACGACCATGTGAAGACTTCAGCGCCAATAATGTACCAATAATTATAATGAGGACATAGTTGGGTATGGATATTGTCTAGATGAGAATATTTGTATTTAAACTCACAGTTTATGTATTGTATTAATAAAGTTGTAGTTGTTTCTGTACCATGTTATTGATGACTCAGAATGGGTGATGTATACCTATTTTGGGGGAGTCACACCTCATTACATTTATTATCACACTATTTAACAGAATAGTGAGGACTACTAATGCTATCATCTAGTCCGTCACTCCGTTCCCCGACTAGTCCCAGCTATATTCTCATTTCCTGAAGAGAACAATGAAAGCAAAGGATGAGCTCAACTAGCCCAGTAAGAAATATTATGACTAAGATAATGCAGAATAAATTATCATTAGCCTTCAACAATGTTAAACTGATAGAATCTAATAGACAACAAGTTTAACTGCAGCGAAATAAGCAATCCATTAGAAGAGTCAAGTAGAGCTTAAAATCTACTATCTTCTATGATTTAAAAAGATTTTCATCAACTTTATTGCTGAGACTTAGCTTAATAAATAAACCACAGCATCCCTGCACCACGGCCAAGGATATTTATGTAATCATCAATGGTCATGATTATACCGAATAATACCTAGTCATAATCATACCAACAACTGTCCATCAATGAACTACAGGCCAATAAGGACTTTTACTATATCATTCGTCACATTACGGTCATGATTATACCGAATAATCCCTGGTTATAATCATACCAAGTCCATCTATGCACGTAAGCCAAAGATGACTTTAATCACAATATAAGCATGAGGATGATGACAATGACATAATAATTCAATAAAACAAGTTCAAGGATAAATTTTAAAGATTTATAAATTAATTTATCCAGAAATCAATAACGTACAAATTGTAAACATGATACTTCTTTGTGGAGTAAAATTCAAGAATGCCCAGAAGAATATTTCCATGAAAAGATACTGAATGAAGTGCAAATATCAAGGATATTCCACTAATTTCATGGAGTATAGAAGCCAAAACTTTAACCAACCGAGTATAATAGAATATATGAAATCAAATAGATTTTACGCGCCGTGCGCAGTAATCCACGTAGATAGATCACTTCCACAATTTAATAAGGAATGAATATGAAGGATCATTCACCATGCATGTGGTAAATCCACATAGACAGGTTATTCCAACAGAATAATAAAGAATGGAATAACAGAAGAATTCACCATGCATGCAAGAGATCAGCGTGAACGAGGTTATTCCAATGAAATAATAAAGAATGGAATAACATAAGAATTTCACCATGTATGCGGTATTGATGTACAAAGTTATTCCAACAAAATAATAAAGAATGGAATAACAGAAGAATTTCACCATGTATGCGGTACTTCACATAGACAAGTTATTCTAACATAATAATAAAGAATAGAACTAGGTCATGCGTAATACGCACATACATGATATTCCAACATAATAATAAAGAATGGAACCAGGTCATGCGTAATCCGCACATACGGGATGTTTCAATGTAATAATAAAGAATGGAATAACAATGTAATTCACCAAAAAGCGATAGACCCCACGCATGGTTATTCCAATGTAATAATAAAGAATGGAATAACAGAAGAATTTCACCATGTATGCGGTACTTCACATAGACAGGTTATTCCAATATAATAATAAAGAATGGATTAACAATTCTTACGAGTATTGAAAAAAAATAACTCTCTTCATGAATACGAAAGAATAATACCCTTTACCTTAGAAGAAAACTGGATACTGGAATAGAAAGGTAACAGACTTCTCTTCTTCTTTCTCTCTATAATTTCTCTCTATAATAATTACTCTATAGCTTTAGTGAATTGGTGAGAAATGAAGGAAGAATGAGATTCTATTTATAGGAAAATATAGTTTCGATAATTGCACGTGTTGGGGCTCAAAATATTACAGTATATTACCTTCCTCTTTTTCTTCATTTTTAATTTAGTCCTGCAAGTATTATCAAACTTGCACCACCTCCCCTAATAGTAAATAATGTGAATCAATAGTTCAATCATGTGAATCAATAGTTATAATCATGTGAAAATATGAATTACAGTATAGTACCTTCAACTATACCTCCATTTTTAACTTAGTCATGCAAGTATTATCAATCTTGCACCACCTCCCCTAATAGTACAAGAATGTGAATCAATAGTCCACACATATGAACAAATAGTTATAATTATGTGAATTAATAGCAATTAAATGCTCATTTATCCGGTTAATTACCTGATTGGTCAATATAACCTTCAGACATTAATTATTATCGAAATAAATATCGATTTCCACTAACACTAATAACTCTAACATAATGGAACTATCAATTTCATCTTTAATCAACACGAACTTATTCATCATTAATATTATAATTCACAATATTTAACAACCAGTAGCTTCCTCGTGAAAGAGGGGCTTTCCGATAAGGATTTCTCCTTATTGGCGCGCAATTAGGTGACCAAACCTCTCCTTGACAGAACTTCTAGACATTGTCAATATTACAAATAATAATATGAATAACTTTTCCGTCTCAATTATTGATTTAATAATATAACATATTATGCAAATGATACTGTGACAATAATTGAATCAATAATATGAGAGATATGATGCAACAATTACTGTAGGAATAATTGAGTATAACTGAGTGACTTCTCACGTAAGCATCAATAACCAATACCGTATGCTACTATGCAACCACGCCAGACATCAGCATTTCTTTTACTACCGGTAGTTCAACAGCTTTTAACGGTAACACTTTCGCCGTTATTTTAATAAAAGATAATTCTGTCGTTTTCTTACTACGATAATACTTCCGTTGTGGGGTCCACCAATGATTGTACTGGTCATAAATTTAATATTCCCCTCGTTAAAACGAATATTCCTCAACCAATTGAATATTATAAAACCACTTGCTTACTTTGCAAAATTTGTAAATATTACCCACAACTATAACATTATATCAAATCCATACCATAATATTCAAAAAAATATTTTGGGAAATTTAAATCTTTATTCATAAAATCTGGGGTCTCACAATATTCGTGTTTTCATCAACGGTCATGATCATGCCATAAAATAATTCATCTTTGCACCCTTAGCCGAAGATAACCCATGGTCATGATCATACCAAAAACTGTCCATTAATGCATTACGGGCCAATGAGTACTTTTACCATATCATATGTAACATTACGGTCATGATTATACCGAATAATTCTTAGTCATAATCATACCAATTCCATCTATGCACTATGGGCCAAAGATGACTTTTATAACAATATAAGCATGAAGATGATGGCAATGATATAATAATTCAATCAAACGAGATCAAGGATAAATATTAAATACTTTAACAATTTAATTTATCCAAAATTCAATAATGTCCAAATTGTCAACATGATACTACTTTGTGGAGTAAAATTCAAGAATAATATTATATCAAAAATGATTTGGACAGAAAAGAAATCAATTTTTATCATGAATAGTACTCCGGGTGAATAGTACCCAAGTGAATAATACCCCGTGAATAGTACTTCAGGAATAGTACCCCGTGAATAGTAACCCGGTATGCAAAGATCAAAAAATTATCAAGAATGCTCAAAATAATATTTCCATGAAAAGATATTGGATGAAACGCAAATTTTAAGGATATTGCATTACTAATTTCATGGAGTATAGAAGCTAAAACTTTAACAAAATGAGTGTAGAATTCGGAATCTGAAACGAAATAATATTACTTACATACTAAAGAGTATGGAAGAAAATATTATTTCCTACGAATACTGAAAAAAAATAATATCCCTTACGAATATTGAACGAATATTAAACGAAGACAATATCCCTACGAATATTGAACGAAAATAATATTCCTTACGAATATTGAACGAAAATAAATTTTCTTACGAATACAAAAATAATATCGTAAGGGAATATAAAATAAATAATACCCCTTATCTCAAAAAGAGAGCAATTCTGACTGGTATAGCGAATATATTCTTGAAGAAAATTTTTACTATTTTCTACACTCAAAGCTTCCTTAAACTCTAAAGAAATACTCTCAATATTATAAAAGAAGAATTCTCTGATTCTGGTGTGATTTTTAATTCTAACTGAGTATCCTATTTATAGGAGAATGGAAAGGATACTATTTGAATTCACAGTACACAAAGGTTCACGGGCAGAATTCTGAATTCAGGGATGAAACTTTTAAAATTTTGATTTTATTATGCAAACACTATGCAGACATTATGCAAATACTATGCATAATAAAATATAATTTTTCATAAAAAAATAAAACTTATTATAATATATATATATATATATATATATATAATATACATTCTCGTGACATTCTGCTCCCCCCTAATTTCATTTTTTCGCACGTGGGCCCCGCATGTGGCCCAACCTTTATTATATTGAATAACTTTCTACCTATTATTTTGAAAAATGGGTAAGTGGGGATCCAAATAATAAGTAAAATTTACCACAAATACATCATTAAAATTCCCTCAATATTTTTAACAACATTTATTCATCATTATTATAACTCGCAATATTAACAACCAGATCGTTCCCAAGAAAGAGGGGGCTTTCCGATAAGGATTTCTCCCTATTGGCGCGCAATTAAATAAACTAACCCCTTTCCTCGACAGAACTTTCTAGACATTGTTAATTATGCAAATAATAATAAGAATAACTTGTTATCTCAATTATTGATTTAATAATATAAAATATTGTAACAATAATTGAATCAAATAACGTGAGATACTATGCAACAATTACTGTAGCAATAATTGAGGATAACTGAGTGACTTCTCACGTAAGAATCAATAATCAATACCGTGTGCTACTATGCAACCACGCATATTACTGTACTTTTACCACCAGGTATTTCAACAGTTAACGGTAAAACTTTCACCGTTATTTTCTTAAAAAGTTATTTCTGTCGTTTTCTAACTATGATAATACTTCCATTGTGGGGACCACCAATAATTGTGTCGTCATACGGATATTCCCCGACAAAAAGAATATTCCCCAACCAAACGAATATTTTATGACAACTTGTTTACTTTGTAAAATTTTCACATAACACCCTTAACTTTAACCTTTTATCAATTTAACCATTTACTAACTAAAATAATAATTATAAGAAAATTGAATACTTTCATTTCATAAAATTCGGGATCTCACAATCTCCCCTCTTTATGAAATTTTGTCCTCGAAATCTATGTACCTGGTAGTTCGAAGAGATGAGAATACCTTGCTTTCTTTTTGGATTTTACATTCCCGGTTATTTCCTCTATATCATGATTTTCCCATTGCTCATCTCTTGTATTTCAGATATCATTCTAGAATACATCTTCAAAACAAAGGTTAATTGATATGCCACATATTATCCCTATATTCTAGACGACCAATTAAATAACAAATAAACTTAGGTAGGTCATACTAGCGAAGGAATTACCCATCTCTCCCCTCCTAGTTCTGATCTCACATCTCAGCCAGGGATCATATCCCTAAGCTTTGATACCAACTGTGATTCCCCCAAAATAGGTATACATCACCCATCTTAGGTCACCAGATACATGGTACAGAATACAACTACAACTTAATTATACAGTTGTTGTGTAGAATACGACAAAATATAGCTGAGAGTTTTAACACGAATATTGTCTTTTAGACAATATCCACACTCAATGGAGTCCTCATTACAATTATGATCACACTATTTCACAGAATAGTGAGGACTACTAAATCCACTTATCCTGGACCGTCACTCTATTTCCTGACTCGTCCCAACTATATTCTCATTTCCTGAAGAGAACAGTGAAAGAAAAAGGGTGAGCTCAACTAGCCCAGTAAGAAATATTATGACTAAGATAATGCAGAATAAATTATCGTTAGCCTTCAATAATGTTAAACTGATAAAATACAATAGACAATAAGTTTAACTGCAGTGGAATAAGTAATCCATTAGAAGAGTCAAGTAGAGCATAATGTCTACTATTTCCTCTAAATTAAAAGTCCATCATTAATATTTTATCCATGTAATACCCATTAACATTTCTTTGTTATACCCAAGACAAAGAGAACTTTCATCACCTGATCCACCAAAGATTATAGTTAAATTCAAAATTCATGTTTATAATAATATGAATCAACAGTTTCTCCTTTCCACAAAGGCTTAATAGAATGTTCACTCAATATCCTTACCCCAAAGGCTAAAGATATTCAAGTGTAATAACAATGATCATACCAATTAGTTGTCTATCTTTGCACTACGGGCCAAAGATATTCAACTATAAATCCAATGGTCATGATCATACCAATCAAATACATGTCAGTGCACTACGGCCAATGACATTCAACTTTTACCTAATGGTCATGACCCTGCCAATCACATCATCGAATTATCCATGCACTACGGCCAATGATATTCGTTAGTATCACCAGTGGTTATGATCATGTCATACACCTGTCCATCTTTGCACTACGGGCCAAAGCTATCAATCAACAGTTCATCTTTGCACTACGACCAAAGATATCAATCAACAGTTCTTCTTTGCACTACGGGCCAAAGACATACAACTGTAAAACCAATAACCAACAGTCCATCTTTGCACTACGGCCCAACGATGACTTTCAACACAATATAAGCATGAGGATCATGACAATGATATAAAGAATCAATTAAGTGAGATAAAGGATATATATTAAATATTTATAATTCAATTTATCCAGAGTTCAAGAATATATAAATTGTCAACATGATCACCAATTGTGGAGTAAAATTCAAGAATAATATTCATGTATCAAAAATTAATTTGGACAGAAAAGAATCAATTTTTTGTAGTGAATAGTACCCCGTGAATAGTACTTCATGAATAGTACCCCGTGAATAGTATTTTGTGAATAGTACTTCATGAATAGTATCCCCGAGTGAATAATACCCAAGTGAATAGTATCCCGTAAATAATATTCTGAGTGAATAGTACCCCATAAATAATACCCTGAGTGAATAGTACCCGAGTATATAGAATCCCGTAAATAATAACCCGAGTGAATAGTACCCAGGTGAATAGCAAGAAATAATAACCCTTACGAATAAGAAATAAACAACATCCCTTACCTTAGTAGAAGACCGGATACTGCAATAGTGAAGTAGCAGAATACTCTTCTTCTTCCTCTTTATAGCTTCTCTCTCTATAGTTGCTCTTGTGAGTCTTAGTGAATTGGTGAGAATGAAAGAAGAAATGAGTTTCTATTTATAGAAAAATATAGTTTCGATAATTTCACGTTTAGGGGCTTGATTTATTACAGTTTAGTACCTTCATCTTTGCCTCTATTATTAATTTAGTCCTTCCAGTATTATTAATCTTGCACCACCTCCCCTAATAGTACATGTATGTGAATCAATAGTACATATATTTGAACAAATAGTTATAAGCATGTGAATTAATAGCAATTAATTGTTCATTTATCCGATTAATTACCCGATTGGTCAATATAACCTCCAGAAATCAATTATTATCGAAATAAATATCGATTTTCATTAACACTAATAATCCCAATACACTGGAAATATCAATTTCATCTTTAATTAACACGAACTTATTCATCATTAATATTATAACTCACAATATTTAACAACTAGATCATTCCCAGGAAAGAAGGGGCTTTCCGATAAGGATTTCTCCCTATAATAATGTGAATCAACTGGTATAGTGGGGATATTCTTGAAGAAAATTGTCACTGTTTTCTACGCTCAAAGCTTTCTTAAACTCTAAAGAAATAAGCTCAAGATAATAGAAGAAGAATTCTATGATTCTGGTGTGATTTTCAATTCTAAAATAAGCATCCTATTTATAGTAGAATGGAAGGATACTATTTAGAAAAAATCATGGACACACAGTGAGATTTTTTTTCACTGGCGCAAACTTTCGTCTGAAGAATTCACGGATGCCTAACATTCAAATAAAATAAAAATTTTATATATATAACCATCACTTTCACTTTCATTATCACCCACCACAACCAATTACTTTTCCACCACACATACACACACACACACACACACACACACACACCTTACACATTTCACTATCACACACACACACACAAACCTTTCACTTTCATACACATTTCACTATCACACACACACACATTTCATATATATATATATATATACTCTATCGATTATTTTAAAAAATGAGTAAGTGGGGGTCCATATAATAAGCAAAACTTACAACAAATACTTCATAAAAATCTCCTCAATATTTTTAATAACATTTATTCATCAATAAAATGACTTGCAATATTAACAAACAGATCATTCCTAGGAAAGAGGAGGTTTTCCGATAAAAATTTCTCCCTATTGGCGCACAATTAAATAACCTAACCCCTTTCCTCGACAGAATTTTTTAGACATCGTCAATAATACAAATAATAATATGAATAACTTGTCATTTCTATTATTAATTTAATAATATAAAATATTGACAATAATTGAATCAAATAATGTGAGATACTATGCAGCAATTACTGTAGGAATAATTGAGTAAAACTGAGTGACTTCTCACGTAAGAATCAATAATCAATATTGTGTGCTATTACGCAACCACGCGTATTACTGTACTTTTATCACTGGGTATTTCAACAATTAACGGTAAAACTTTCACCGTTATTTATAAAAAGTTATTTTTGTCATTTTCTAACTCCGACAATAATTCCGTTGTGGGGTCCACCAATGATTGTGCCGTTGTACGAATATTCCCCGACCAATCGAATATTTTATAACAACTTGCTTACTTTGTAAAATTTATAAATATTACCCATAATTATAACAAATTCACACCTTAATATTCAAAAATGATATTTATAAAAAAATTCATCTTTATTCATAAAAGTTGGGTTCTTACATTTTATTTATGAGTTTGATAATTAATTATGTGGCCTAACTATAAATAGTATTATTGATAATATTTGGCATAATGGGCCATAGGGTTTCATAATCTTGATGGACAATTGAAGACTTTCACCCTTAAGTGTAGCGAAAACATGATACATATAAGATGTTTTCTCTCAATTCATGTAAGTACATAAAGTAATAATTAATTAATTGATTTTATTTTATAAAATAAGACGTTTTAATATAATTTATTTAATAAAATACAAAAAAATTAAAAATAATAATAAGAAGAAAAGAATAGAAATGTTATGATATGATTCCCTCTCCCGTAACTCCCCTTTATTCTGCTTTTCCCCGTGACTCTCCCCCTTCTCCTATTCTCCTCCCGTGAACCTCCTCTTCTGCTTGCCTATATAAGGCAAGCTAGTGAATGAAAATAAGTGAACTTCTCTGAAGGTTTCTCTCTCTTTCTCTCTTACTTGTTTTCTCTAAATTTATGCAGCAATTATAAGAGTATATTTATATACTTTGCTAAAGTTTTATAATACGTTATCAGCACGAAGCTCTAACCAACTGAGACGGCAAAATTAAATTCTTAAAATTTATTATTATATTACCGGTTTGGCTATGCCACCAATAGTATAATGTTATTCTTACAATTGGCCTGGCTTTGCCGCCTATTATATTAACTGTCAAGTTATATTTATATTTTATTGTCCAATTTTAAATTATGTTATTTACAGTGGTACCATCTATCCTTGCTGATCCTACAAGACTTGGTGGGAACCTTTTTACCACTTATTAAATTATGAAAATAACCTGTATATGTGAAATACCGTATACCTGGTGAATAATCCTTTGTATTCATTTCTTATTAAATTATGGGAATAACCTGTATATGCGAAATACCGCATGCATGATGAAATTCTTCTGTTATTCCATTCTTTATTATTCTGTTGGAATATCCTGTCTATGCGGATTACGCATGACCTGGTTCCATTCTTTATTATTCTGTTGGAATATCCTGTCTATGCGGATTACGCATGATATGGTTCCATTTTTTATTATTCTGTTAGAATATCCTGTCTGTGCGGATTACGCATGACCTGATTCCATTATTTATTATTCTATTGGAATAACCTGTCTGTGCGGTCTATTGCATGCCTGGTGAAATTCTTTTAGTTATTCCATTCTTTATTAGTCTATTGGAATAATCTGTCTATGCGAACTTCCGCATGCCGAGTGAAGATCCATTTGTATTTTTGTATATACATTAACATTTGCATATTCTTTTTATTAAAATAATATGCTAATAACGTAAATATAAAAATATTTATATTTACAATTTATCACCACTTGAGGTTGTGGTATAGTTTATTTTTCCTATTTTATACATGCAATTATTTATTGTTTTAATAAATAATAAAATTATGTTTTAACCCATAATAGATGGCAAATTTGGCAAAAATAGATTTTTCTATTTTGAAAATCTCTAGAGATAACTATTTGGCTTGGGCACTTGATGCAGAATTGCACCTTAGTGCAAATGAGTTAGAAAAGACCATTGAATCAGGAAATACAGCAACTTCGGCACAAAATACAAAAGCCATAATTTTTCTTCGTCACCATATTGATGAAGGATTAAAGATTGAGTATTTAACAGTCAAAGATCCTTTGTCTTTATGGACACAACTGAAGGAAAGATTTGACCACCAAAAATTGGTTGTTCTCCCTAATGCCAAATTTGAGTGGCTTAATTTAAGGCTACAAGATTATAAATCAATTACGGAATATAGTTCCAATGTTTATAGAATAACCTCTACTTTGGCTTTGTGCGGAGATCCAGTTTCTAAAACCCAAATGTTAGAGAAATCACTCTTAACTTCTCATCCCACCAACATGATTCTATCGCAACAATATAGACAGAGTAAGTTCACAAAATTCAGTGACTTATTGTCTATCCTCCTTGTTGCAGAAAAGAATAATGAATTGTTGTTGAAAAACCATCAAGTACGGCCAACAGGTGCTACCCCATTGTCAGATATTAATAACACGTCATTCCAGCATAATAATTGATGGTTATATAAAAAGAAGCCTTGGGGAAGAAAGAATAAACGAGACCATCATAACAACAAATTCCAGAAACACGACAATTCAATACCGTAAGTGACAAGTGTCTAGTCTCGGTAAAAAAATAAAGAAAATGCAAAGATCGATAAAGAACAAACCAGATGTTTGTTTTAAAGTGAGATGAAAAGGGCATTGGTCACGTGCACACTAAATGCAGCCGAGGCATCCGCTAATTTATTCCAGGAGTCTCAAAAGAACAAAGTAATGGAAGTAGAAACAAACTTTGTTAATCATCAATTGAATATTGTTGATGATCCACCAATGACCAACAATGAGGAAAATATTGTTGATATTACTAAATCTTCTGAAAGTATCTTTTGGGATATCATTTAATTTCTTGTTTTAATTAAACATCCTGCATGTATAATATTATTAGTTTTCGTTCTATACGTGGTATGTGTTTATCATGAATAAAATTATATATGAAATGTAACTTTTCTTATTTATGTTTTTATATGTGTCAGACCATCTTTAATGGATATGGAGGATATATGTTTAGCAGACAGTGCAACAACTCATACAATCCTTCAAAGTGAGAAATATTTTTCACAACTAATCAAAGCTAAGGGAAATGTAGGAACTATCTCTGGCACATCAAATTTAATCGAGGGATTTGGAAAAGCTAGTTTCATACTACCAAATGAGACACAAGTTTTTATCAAAAATGCTCTATATTCTAGTAAATCAAGAAGAAATTTGCTTAGTTTTAAAGATATTCGACTAAATGGTTTTCACATTGAAACAACCAATGAGAATGATAATGAATATCTTCTCATTAGTTCTACTATTTCTGAAGAAAAAAATATCTTAGAAAAACTTCATTCAATTTCTTCTGGATTATATACTATGAAAATTAGAGCAATTGAGTCTCATACTGTTATGATTCCAAAAATCATAGATCCCAAATCCTTTATGCTTTGGCATGAAAGACTCGGTCATCCAGGTACTTCTATGATGCATCATATTATTGAAAATTTTACTGGTCATCCTCTCGAAAATAAAAAGGTTTTTCCTAGTAGTGAATTTCCTTGTGCTGCGTGTTCTCGAGAAAAATTAATTGTTCGACCATCACCAGTAAAAGTTTATAAAGAAGCCCCAAAATTCCTAGAGAGATTTCAAGGAGACATTTGTGGACCTATTCATCCATTGTCTGGCCCATTTCGATATTTCATGATTTTAATAGATGCTTCAACTAAATGGTCTCATGTTTATCTTCTCTCTTCTCGAAATTTTGCCTTCTCAAAACTTCTTGCTCAAATAATCAAGTTACTGCCTCGCCTCTGGATCATCTAATCAAGTCAATTCGACTTGATAACGCAGCTGAATTTTCATCAATGACTTTTAATGATTTTTGTATGACTATTGGATCTCCATTGAGCATTTTGTTCCTCATATTCATACACAAAAATGGTTTAGCTGAATCTTTAATAAAAAGACTTCAACTAATTGCACGACCATTAATGTTAAGGGCTAACTTACCTACCTCAGTTTGGGGTCATTCAATTCTTCATGCTGCAGCCATAATTCGAGTAAGACCAACAACTCTTCATAATTTTTTTCCTCTACAGTTAGTTCTTGGACAGACACCCAACATATCACACTTTCGAGTTTTTGGAAGTGCGGTATATGTTCCAATTGCACCTCCACAAAGAACTAAAATGGGAGCCCAACGAAGAATAGGTATTTATGTTGGTTTTGATTCTCCTTCTATTATCAGATATCTTGAACCTTTAACTGGAGATGTTTTTACTGCACGTTATGTAGATTGTCATTTTGATGAATCTGTATTTCCACCATTAGGAGGAGGGAAAGTTTTAAATAAAAAACCTTCTGAAATATCATGGAATGCATCAGATTTAAATTCACTTGATCCTCGTACAGGACAATGTGAAATTGAAGTTCAAAGAATTATTTATTTACAAAATATTGCAAATCAAATGCCAGATGCATTTAATGATGCGAGAAAAATGATAAAGTCATATATACCTGTAGTGAATACTCCACCAAGGATAGAAATACCTATTGAAAAATCAATTCATGGAGAATTGACAAATAAGGTAATAGAAGAATCTAAACCACGTCAGAAGCGTGGAAGACCGGTTGGTGCAAAAGACACTGTACCACGAAAATCAAAAGCAAATAAAGGAATCCCGATGGAATACCCGCTCCGTAGCAGCACTTATTCCAAGAGTGGAAATAGCCCCAAGAAGAGGTACAACCGCTCCAGAAGCAGCACATATTCTGAGAGTGATAGCCCCAGCGTAGGGGTGAGCATGAGGTGCGGTTTGGTGCGGTTTGAAGTCCAAACCGCACCCGAAACCGCTTAGGTGCGGTTTGAAAAATTCAAAACCGTACACGAAACCGCTTGTGATTGGTACGGTGCGGTTTTAAAGTGTGCGGTGCGGTTTCGGTTCCAAAACCAGTTGAAACAACAAAAAAGTCTAAGCCTTCAATAAAATTTAACATAGAACTTACATCGAGCAATTAACATAGTGACAAAGTCGGCAATGTGAATTATATTAAGCATAGAACCAAAGTTCCTTATGCCAAACATGTCAAATTTACCATCAAATCATAGAACAGTGGGACATGTAAAATAGTTTTAGTTTATAATAAATGAATGATGCTTTAAAACTAAAATATACACTATATAAAACAACAGAGACCATATATTCGATAATAAGTAAGAATGTTTATCTACTTCCCCAAAAATTAAAAGTATATACTGGAGATAGAATGAAATTCTATCTTATATATTGCAGGAAAGACTTATAGAATATAATTCTAACTATACCTAATTTGAAAAATAATCTATTAGACTATTACTATTATAGCATTGACCTTAACCAATGCATCAAGTGCTCGTACCAACGAATTTGGCCCCTAAGCTATAAGCCCCTCCAATAACGCATCAAACAAATTTGAAATTCTAAAACCCAATTGCTTAATTTTTGACTCTATAACCTCTAATAATATTCTTTCAATTGGTGAAAAAATGACAATGCAAGATTGGGGTTTTCTCTGAGTGTGTTCAAGTGAAAAGTAACTTTAGAATTTACTAGAGATAATACACACACACACACACATGGTGCGATTTCGGTTTTATGCGTGCGGTTTTGGCTAGTAACCAAACCGGAACCGTAAATTTGGTTATTCAACCCACCTAAAACCGCCACATACGGTGGAACCGTTGGTGCGGTTTTAATTGGTGCGGTTCGTGCGGTTTTTGGTGCGGTTTCAGTTCCAATTTGGTTACTTGCTCAGCCCTAGCCCCAAGAGAGGTTCAAAATCTCAGTGAAGGGATAAGAGATGAACACCAAGAGATCTCAATAAATTATGTACATGATGAGAAAATATGGGATCGAAGCAAAGTCATAATTGACGATATATTTTCTTTCTCTATAGCATCAGATATTACTTTGATTCCTGACACGGATCCTGAACCACAAAACGTGGAAGAATGTCGGAAAAGAAAAGATTGGCCAAAATGGAAAGATGCTATTCAAACTGAGCTACAATCTCTATTGAAAAGAGAAGTATTTGGACCAATAGTCCAAACACCACTGGGTGTAATTCCGGTTGGAAACAAATGAGTATTTGTACGAAAGCGAAATAAGAAAAATGAAATTGTGAGATACAAAGCCCGACTTGTAGCTCAAGGGTTTTCACAAAAACCTGGTATTGATTATCAGGATACATACTCTCCAATAATAGATGGAGTCACTTTTCGCTTTCTAATAGGTATGACAACCATGGAAGGTTTGAAAACACGTCTGATGGATGTTGTAACTGCATACCTATATGGCTCACTTGATAGTGAGATTTACATGAGAATCCTGAAGGATTGAAAATGGTTGAATTACAAAAGCCCCGTCACATATATTCAATCAAGTTACAACGCTCGTTGTATGGGTTGAAACAGTCTGGTCGTATGTGGTATAATCGACTTAGTGATTATTTAATAAAAGATGGATATATAAATGATCAAGTATGTCTATGTGTTTTTATTAAGAAATCACAAAATGGATTTTCCATCATTGTTGTATATGTGGATGATTTGAATCTTGTAGGTACTCTTGAAGAACTCACAAGAACTGCTACTTATTTAAAAGATTAATTTGAAATGAAAGATCTTGGAAAGACAAAATTCTGTTTAGGAATATAAGTGGAGCATTGCATCTGGAATTTTTGTTCATCAATCCACTTATGCTGAAAAGATTCTCAGTCGTATTCATATGGATAAAGCTCATCCTTTGACTACCATGATGGTTGTTCGATCTTTAGAAGTTGATAATGATCCATTTTGGCATCTAGAAAGTGGAGAAGAAGTTCTTGGACCTGAAGTTCCATACCTAAGTGAAATAGGTGCTCTTATGTATCTTGTAAACTGTACACGACCTGATATTACTTTTGTTGTCAACTTCTTAGCAAGATACAGTTCTTCTCCGACTAAGAGACATTGGGATGTGATCAAACACATTTTGAGATACCTTCGTGGAAGTAAAGATCTTGGGTTATTTTATCCAAGAGATTCAACGTCGCGATTGGTTGGATATACCGATGTAGGATATTTATCAGATCCACACAATGGAAGATCACAAATAGGTTATGTATTTACATATTGTGGCACTGCTATATCCCAAAAATCCACAAAGCAAACCATGACAGCTACATCTTCAAATCACTCCGAGATTCTCGCTATACATGAAGCAAGCAGAGAGTGTGTTTGGTTGAGATCAATTATTCAGCATATTTAAAAGTCATGTGAATTACCATCAATCAAAGACATTCCTACAATTCTGTATGAAGATAACGCTGCATGCATTGCTCAACTTAGAGGAGGGTACATCAAGGGAGATAGAACAAAACACATTTCACCCAAATTCTTCTTCACACATGAGCTACAAAAGAAGGGTGATATAGATGTGCATCAAATTCGATTATGTGATAATCTAGCCGACTTATTTACAAAGTCGCTACCATATGCAACGTTTGCAAAACTTCGAAAAAGGATCGGAATGTGTCGACTGAAAGACTTATGACAACATTTCATCAAGGTGTAATGAAATCCTTTTGAGGGGAAGACTGTACTCTTTTTCCTTAGTCACGGTTTTTATCCCAATGGGTTTTTTCTGACAAGGTTTTAACGAGGCAATCAATTATGATATTTATGTAAAAGATATGTACTCTTTTTCCCTTCGTTAAGGTTTTTCCATTGGATTTTCTTAACAAGATTTTTAATGAGACATAATCTTCTATCGTAGGGAATCAGGGGAAGTGTTATGATATGATTCCCTCTCCCATGACTCCCCTTTATTCTGGTTTTCCCCGTGACTCTCCCCCTTCTCCTATTCTCCTCCCGTGAACCTCTTCTTCTGCTTGCCTATATAAGGCAAGCTACTGAATGAAAATAAGTGAACTTCTCTGAATGTTTCTCTTTCTTTCTCTCTTACTTATTCTCTCTAAATTTATGTAGTAATTATAAGAGTATATTTATATACTTTGCTAAAGTTTTATAACAAGAAAAATATTATCCGCTTTTCAATATTGAATGGAGTACTATTAAAAAGGGTGAACTAGTACCACAAAATAACAAGATTCGAGAAGGATCTAAAAACTATGGATATAGAGAAAAATCCAAACCAAATTAAATGAAAATTGAAAATTAAAGAAAATGTAAAATTTTAATTTTAATTTGGTAGTCGTAACGCTGTAAATATTTTCTTTTTATTGTGCGGACATCACTACAATACAAGTCAAGTAAAAGACCAGAGGACATCAGAATCAGATCATTAAATTTGGTAACGTCTCCCAAGCTATTTGTATACATTATCCTATGTCATTCCACAACTGTACAATTCCTATTGAGATGAGCATGTACTTATATTTAGGACACTGATATTTTTATATTATTTTTTGATTTTTTTATATGTATAGTTTATATATTAGTTAATATGTCGAATTTTTATTAAATAATATATAGATCATACTTATGAAAATATCAAAATATTAAAAATAATATAAATTATCAATTTCTTATGTTTAACGTACCTCTCTTCTACTCCTTACTTAAAAATAACAATCTTTTATAATTTTATTTTCAAAATAAAAGTCTCTTTAAACGATATTTTATCGTATTTTTGTCAGAAAATGGGTCCTTTTTTATTTATTAATATTTAAGTTTGTATTTCAACGCACTTGGACATAATATTATTTTACATATTTTTCTTACCGTTAACTTTTTTAATCTCCTCAAATTTATCATATCTTGTATGTAATTTGGATCTTTCTGATGGAATGAATGTATATCTTGTTCCCAAGTTCGTCAAAAAGAACAAAAATACTAACTCATTGTTCAATGATGAAAAATTATTTATAAGACTTTAATTGCATGAGATATTGAGAATGTTAAATTTCAATCAAATATATATATAAAAAAAAAGAAGAAGAAATAATAAATAATTTTTAGTTGATACATGTATATCTATTTTACTATATCCTAACTAAGCTCCATTTTATCTTTCTCTATCATTTAATTCTAATTAATAAATCTATATGCCCAAAATTCTTTATGAACTGAGTTAATTTGCGTTTGGTAAAATACATACATAAATGGATAAATTACATATATTAGTATATTTTTAAAAATAATTACAAAAATCATACACCTATAAAATAATTATAAAAGTATTACACTTTTTTGTTTTTATTTTCAATCTTAATATAATTAAGGGTCCTTAAATTAAGGGATTAATATGTAATGTCTGATATGACAATATTAATGGGTCGTTTTTTTTGAAAGATGTGATAACCGCGAGTACGTCTCTTTGTTTTTAAACCCTCGTTTGCATGCTGAACCCTTTTTTCTCTTTCTGTTCGTCTTCTTCGCTATCTTCTCTCTCTATTCTTGTTATTCTTCAATCATTTGATCGCCATTTTCGTTTTGTTGTATTGTTATTGTTGTTACTTGTTGTCATTGTTTACTATTATTGTTGTTACTCTGTCAGTTCAGAGAACTTTTGTTTGTTGGTTGCCATTTTCGGTGCTCTGTTCGTTCGATTAGTTGTTTTGTTTTGTTCATTCAATTTGTGTTGAATGGTTGATTTAATGAAGAAGTACGTAAAGAGAAAGAGAATCACAGAGGATGATTCTGTAAAGGGTTTGAAGAAGTTTGTTGTGGAGAGGAAGAGGAAGAGGGAGAATGTTGGTCAGGAATCAAGTAAGAGTGGGCATAGGTTGGTGTTACATAGTGGTATCAAGCATCCTGAAGTGGAAAAAGATTTTGATTTTGATGTCGATGTAGTTAAGTCAAAAGGACAAGTATTTAGCCAGAATATAATTCCAACAGAAAGAATTTTAAAGGTTTGTTAATTTAAATTTTTTTATTTTATGATCATATAAATGTTTGGTTTATTAGTTTGTATGTTTTTGGATATTGTTAGTTTCTGTTTTGGATACATCTTGTGTTCAATCTAATTGGAACGTTTGGTTACTTTTTTATTTTGTTATGGTTACCATTAAAAGATATTTTGGTTACTGTACGTTTGGTTACTTTTTTTGTACATGTTGATCATGTTTTGGTTACTATGACATAACTGTTTAGTTACCATCATATAACTGTTTGGTTACCATCATATAACTGTTTGGATACTATCATATAAACTATCTTATAATTGTTTGGTTATTATCTTATAACTTTATGGTTACTATCATATTACTATTTGGTTATTATCATATAATTGTTTGGTTACTGTTTAATCATGTTATGGTTACTGTTATATTACAATATGGTAACTATTTTTGTGCAGTCGGTGTTGGATGTACTCGTGGTTATCGCGGTCAATATGGTAACTATTTTTGTACAGTCAATATGGCAGTATACGTTTGGTTACTTTTTTATTTTGTTATGGTTACCATTAAAAGATATTTTGGTTACTGTCATATAATTGGTCGGTTACTGTTAGTTACTGTTTGTTGTTGTAATGGTTACCATATATTTGCTTTAGTATACATTGTTTGACTAAAATTTGGTTGATTTATATGTTTATTTATGTATTGGTTACCATGGATACATGGGTTGGTTACTATCATATAGTTTTTTGGTTACTTATTTAGTATGTTTGTTGTTAATGTTTGATTATGATTTGGAATCTATTATTGTTCCCTCAATTTGGTATTTTGGTTTCTTTTTTGTGTTATTTTGGTTTCCATATATATATGTAGTATACATTTGTTGGCTGAAATGGATTTGGTGTACATGTTGATCATGTTTTGGTTACTATGACATAACTGTTTGGTTACCATCATATAACTATTTGGTTACCATCATATAACTGTTTGGATACTATCATATAAACTATAGTATGTTTTGCAACTGTGTAATTGTTATATTATATTTTTGCTAGTATGATATTATTTGTTGGTTACTATGTAACTGTTTATGGTATAAACAATTTTATTATATTGGTTACTAATAACTGTGCAAATTTGATTTTGTTTATTTGCAGTTATGGGACATGTATTATGAGGGATGTAACAAAAAATTTACTGGAAAAGTTATTTATTGGTGTGACATGGAAGTTCCCAGCATGATTTCCAAGAAATTGAACGAAAGTCAGTTGGAGAAGTTTAAGACAACATGTTTTGGGAATTTCTTGGAGTTTGGTGATCAGCACCAAATGTATTCTCAGATTATTCGCCTTGCTATTATACGGGAGGTCCACCAGAGTGATGTTGGTGAAATGTGGTTTTTGTTTGGGGAAAAGAGGGTCAGATTTGGTTTGCCTGAGTTTTGTCTAATTTCTGGTTTGAGATGGCAGGGTAAGGATGATATTAGTGCGTATAAAGGTATGGAGAATTTGCTTATTGAAAAGTTTTTTGGGCATGAAGCTGTTACGCGTAGTAGTATTGGTAGGGTTTATCGGAAGGCAGTTTTTGATGATGATGATGAGGCAGTTAAGATGTCATTGATTTTGTTGGTGTTTAATTTTATTTTATCCACAGTTTCTGAAAATCATGTGGATGGGGCAATGGTAAATTTTATATGTTATGGTGATGTTAATAGTTTTCCTTGGGGGAAATTTGCATTTGAGATGACAAAGTACTCTTTGTCAAATGCTTTGAAGGGGAGATTGAAGAAAGGAAGGAATGGTGGGTCAATATATAATTTCTACAAGGACCATTATACAAAATTGTACAAGTTGAATGGTTTACCTTATGTATTCCAAGTTTTTATGTTTGAGATCATTCCGTTATTCAAAATTTGGGGCATATGCAATGATGAGCGTCCGACTGATATTCGTTTATTTAGATTAAGCCCCCTACGAATGACAAGTTGAACGATTTAGTATTTTGTTCCGGACAGGTATTTTTGTTACTTCTAAGAGTATAATTGGTTACCTTTAGTTATATATTTAGTTTCTGATTATTTTTTGTGATGTTTACTGTTAACAAAGTAGGTAGTTACCTTTATATGCTCAGTTGGTTACTGATTAGTTATATATGTGTTAATAATAACAATGTATGTAGTTACCTGAATATAAGCATTTGGTTACTAATTAAATTTTCTTTGTGTTGCTAACAACAATTTTGTTGGTTACCCGATTATACAAATTTTGTTTACCTTTCTTAATTGTTTTGGTTACTGATCTATATACATTTGGTTACCTGTATATATGTAGTTGGTTACTAATTATGTTTCATGATTCTTTATTTACTATTTTTTTTATGTATTTTTTCAATGTTTGTCGGATATTATACTAAATGTACTTAATGTTTTTCAGTTGAGGATAAAAAGTCTAGTTCCTATGTCCGAAGAGAAGGATCGACTTGATTTGGGTGGGCTTCAATTTGTAAATGGGAAGGATGCTGATAAGAAGGTTTCAAAGAAAGTTAAGGGTGACAACATTGGAATTGATATGTCTGAAGTTAAGGATGCAATTGATGCACGGTTTAGGCCGTTGGAGAAGAAAATGTCTGAAATTAAGAAAGACATTATAACATTGCGGGCTGATATTAAGGATGATATGCCTGTTTTTCATGTTCAGTTATGTAAGGACTTTAGGTCTATTATTAGAGATGAGTTACGTGGTATCAAAGGTGTTGGGGAGAAACAAGTTGATGATGATGTTGATGATGATGATGATTCTGATTCTGATGATGGCGGTGAAAATGATGATGATGATGATGATGATGATGATGGTGAAGATGATGTAGGTGATAAAGCTGATGATGTAGCTGATGAAGCTGATCATGGTGTTGCTGCTGATGATGTTGTTTTTAAAGGTAAAAATAATGATGATGATGAGGTTTGTGATGATGAGTTGATAGGTGATGAGAAAAATGATGAGTTTGTACCTGGAGTCGTTAAGGAGTGTGAAGATGTTGTTAATGATGATGAAGTTGTTAATGTTGATGAAGTTGTTAATGATGATGAAGTTGTTATTGTTGATGAAGTTGTAAAGAAGTATGGGAATGAATCTGAGATTGGTAATGAAGTTGAACGTCATGTCAAGGTTAGTCATATTTGTTTGTTTTGTTGTGTTATATCTTTTTGTTTTTTAATGATTAATTGATTGTTTTTTATCTTTCACAGATTGGCAAGAATAATGACATGCCATCGTTTGACATATTAAGCCAATGCACGGGTAAAGAGATTGTTTTGTATGTCGCTGATGAGGTTAGTGTTATAATGACATACCATTTTGTTTTTTACATATTGTTGGTTATTGGTAACAGTTATATTGTTATATGGTTACTTGTATATATATTATGTTCACTATTATAATATTAGTTGGTTACTATTACATTTTGTGTTGGTTACTACTATATTATAATTTGATTAGAAATTTATTTTATTTTGGTTTCTAATATGATATGTTCACTTTAATATGTCGATTATTGTTCATTCATTTTTTTATTATATATAGTTGTTAACTGCATGTGTTAAAAATATAATTGTATTTGTTAACCTTTATGTCAATATAAACAGGGGAATAAATTTGAGGCAGGAACAAGACTGCATTAGATAGTAACTAATAGAGCATTAGAAAGTATAATGTTTCACAGTAACCAAGACACCATTATATAGTAACTGGCATTTGCAGGAAGGTAACCAATGTATATAATGAGTAAACATCTGTGTTAAAAAATTAGTATAACTCATTTGAGTAACCATCAATGTATATTATGGATTGTTTACTATTATTATATTGATTGGTTACTATTACAATGTGTTTTGGTTATCAGTATATAACTGTTTGGTTACTGATTTATTTTATTTTTGGTTACTGATTTATTTTATTTTTGTTATTGCATATATTAGTTAAATGCAGGTGTTAATGTGAAAATCTAATTGTATTTGTTACATTTTATGTCAATTGTAAAAGGGGAATAAATTTGAGACAGAAAGCAAATCTGTACTTGATGAGATGGTTCTCACAACACAGGACATAGCCCAGTGTGATGAATTGGTGAAGAGTGTTGATAAAGTCAGTGGTAGACATGTTCGTCAACATGTAAAGAGTGTTGTTTTGCGGTCTCCATATAAAGCAACATTTGGATCGGCTGGGTTATCGTCTAATGCATCGGGTGCTAGTTAAAGAGTTGCTGTTATTTCTGCATTTCCCAAGGTTTGCATGGATATGCCTGCAAAATTTGAAGAGGCATTGTTTGAGCAATGGTTTAAAATAGGACTTAACAACAGGAAAAGGTTTGTTTTTTACTGTTAACAATGTTATATTTTTTTATGAAACAAATAAATTTGTTTTTGGGTAGTGTGTATACTAACATGGTGATTGTTAATGTCAACGTGTATACTAATATGTTTTTATATTGAATCCTTCTCCACTTAAAAAGTTGAGAAACCACAACAAAGGTTGAGATTTCATCTAAGTTAATCTAAAGGTCAGATTTCAATTGAGACACAAAAAAAAAAAAAAAAATTACCGCCCAAATCAAAACTCCCACACTCTCCTTCCCGTGTACTCTTCGCCTCTCTGTCTCCTTAATGCCACTCTCTGATTGATAATAACGTCACTCTCTTCCTCGCTTTGTCTGATGATGATAACGCCACTCCTCTTCCTCTCTTTGTCTCTTTAACGCCACCCCCAAATCAAGATTGCTTGCTAGCGAACTCAACTCCGGTGAGTTACGTCCGCCATCGACCACGTGTTCACGGCCACAAGGTATTCATAATCCCTCTGTCTCACAATGTCTTCATTTGCAAAATATGAATTCTCATCATCTCTACACTCTTGGGAGGTTCAAACCCTCTTTGTGTTATGCCATCCGCTATACTATTTCATACTGAAAGCGGACCATGAGATTAAACCCTCTTTGTGTTTTGATCTTTAAATAACCCTCAAGGTGTTTGTCTTTATGCCTCGATAGAAAATAAACTAAGCAAACTGCTTTGGTGTTACTAAAGTTACTCTGCTTTTTTGTGTTTTGGGTTTTCCAAATCCAAAGCTTCAAATTTTATATTTTAAGAACTGAAAAGCAGTATTAATTTGGGTTTTAAGGTTGTCTCCGAATTTTCATTCCAACTCTGTTTTCAAGTTTGTCTTCTTCTTTAATTTTTCAATTTTGGGAAGAAAAGAAACTATTTTGTCTTTCTTGGACTGGGTTTTCTTTAATTTTAATTTTATTTTTTTTTTAAAAAAAAGAAAGTTCTGATAGGGGGGAATTACCTGCATTTTTTTATATTGCAAGAAAATGGCCTTACTATGTTTAAAGCTACGTAACTCTATTTTAAAAAATTTGCTTTTGTTCCAAGTGAGTTAAAAGTTTAGAATTTTTTAGGTACTCTTTTGGGACTTTAGTTTTTTTATGCTAATATGCTATTTTAGCACCTTCATTAGAAGGGTTTAACTTCATTAGAATATGTCCAAGTTAGCAGTTATGTTTAATAATTTATGTTTTATATTGGTTTTGTAGAATTCTATAATTTAAGTTTTAGGTTTAACTTTCGAGTTTGTTTTAGAATTGATTTCGCTTATTTGATCAGAGTTTGTAGAGTTTAAAAGGATGTAGAAGTTCAAGCCAATTTACCTGTTTACTCAAACAGCATGTAGAAGTTCAAGCCAAAGAGCTCATCTAGAGGAAACAACACAGAAAGAAGGTGCAAAATGATAATGTAAGTTAACATATATACTTATAGACATATATACTTATAGACATTTATTAGCAAGTTGATGTTTTATAATCTCATTTTACTATTTGGCTGTTGACATGATTATGTGGCATTACGGTGAGGAATATGTAGGATCATACAATGATATATTTTAATAAAAAAATAACTATATAGTTCTTTAAATAATATATTTAATATCTAGAAAAAAGAGAAGAAAATAAGTAAAATAAAAATACAAAATAATTCAATATTTATACAATATTTTATTATTATAAAAAATAATAAAATACAATAATCAAGCTAACTTAATTAATAAAATAGCAATTAATTAGTGAGTGTAATAAAATTAAATAACTGCTATTAAGGTGAATATAATATAAGAAAATAAATAAATTCTTTAAATTAAATGTACATAATTAATATATATTTAAATAATAAAATAATTAAATAATTATTGTATACACTTATATAGTTATTAATAAACATACAATAAACAAAATACATAACAAGTAATTAATTATACAATAACTTTTAGTGGAAGTCTATTAAATAATTACATTTTAATATATTATATATAGATAATTAAAAAAATTAATTATTATAAAATGGAGGTAATATCTATATAATAAAACACAACCAATTTTGAATCCTTCTCCACTTAAAAAGTTGAGAAACCACAACAAAGGCTGAGATTTCATCTAAGTTAATCTAAAGGTCAGATTTCAATTGAGACACAAAAAAAAATAAAATTACCGCCCAAATCAAACCCTCCACACTCTACTGTCTCCTACTCTCCTTCCCGTGTACTTTTGGGTATACTTTTTGATTTTGCTTCTTTTTTTTGTTCCTGATTACTTTTGGGTATAAAACTTTATATGTTTGTTGTTGCCCTGTAATTAAATTTGAATACAGAAAGTGGGTGCTTGATTTTATACTCAAAGTTTGCTCATCTTTATGTTATACTCAAGGTTTATTGTATACAATCTTTGTTACCAAGAAAAATCAACTTTGAAGCGATAAGCTGAGCTCTAGGTCTTCTAATAAAAAAGATAGTCTTTGAAGCGGCGTTGAGCTCGGGTCTTTTTTTTCTTCTGATGGCGGTGGATTCAAGGGAAAAGGTGAGATTTTATTCTCTAATTCTAAGCTGCATTTTAGTGTTTCTTCGTACCCATCTCTTTGCATTTATCTTAAAAATCGTTCTGCTTTGTGTTAGCATAATTTTGTTTAATTAAAGTTGGTTAATGAGTGGAAAAAAGGAATAAAGGCATATTTGCAACATAAAGGCTTTTTTAGAATCTTAATGGTAAACACTTATTTCTTTGTTTTTTTGAGGAAGGAATGGAGAATGACATGCTTTTGTTTTTCTCTTTTGCTTCTCTAAACAACGAAGAGTACTTAAGAGTACCCAAGTACTCAAGTGTTGTTTGGCATCATGGAGCTGCAAAACATGCTTGAAAAGTGTTTTCTATTTTCTATTCTCATTTGTTTGTTATAGGCAAACCGATTTTTGTGACTTGAAGAATTTATAGTGAATACAATTTCGATCCATATGCCTTGGAGAATCTGAGAAGATGAGAGTGAATTTACTTCCACTTATTTTGAGTTATGTATCATTTTATTATCCCCTTTCTTGGAGGAGAAGATGAGAATCACTACATGGCTAATTTAACAATGAGAATGAGAATGGCTAATTTGAGTTATGTATCATTTCACATAATAAGTGATATGTATTATGTAAACTTAACAAATGCATGTACTTTTTTACAAATTCATTTTCCATATCTTATAAAATTTACTGTGTAGGTACTGATAGGTTTTATGAAAATCAAAGTAGCAATCAAATTGCAAAATATAAGCGAGCGAGATAAAATCGATTTTAAAATTTTTCACAAACCAAGCATTACGGATCATCCTTTATGCATATTATTAATTAAACGAAGAATAAGAAATTATGAAATCATACCCTTGTAGAAACGAGCTTCCTCAGTGCACGCAGTTCACCTCCTACTTCTCCGCGATCTCCTTGAATCTCCGGGTAGATTCCTTCCTTTGATTAATGTAAGCCACCCAAGTGTATGGCCTCTATAGGTGATCCACCAAGGAAGAGGAATTTTTCAAGAAGAAGAGATTTGGCTCAAACCCTAGTTTTTCCTATCTGAATAAGAAAAAGGGTGTACTCTCAAAATCTAGGAATTACGTATCTAAGATATCTAATATATAAGACTCCTCTTATAAAGATATCATGTAACCCTATTTTAATTAAAATAATGTATTATTTATTTAATTAAACTCTTTTAATTAAATGGGCTCCCTAATCCTATTAGGGGAAATTAATTAAACTCCTTTAACTAATTTTCTTTCCTAATCCAATTAGGAATAAATGAGAGTACTAATATTAAATTAATTCCTAAACCTTTTAGAAATTAAAATAATAATAATTATAATAATATTAATAAGACTCCTCTTATTAATTTATATTTAATATTTCTAAAATATTAAATAATAAATATTAAGCTATTTAATTTATTCTATCACCATAGATTAAATTAAATATACTTAACATATATTATTACAATTATGCCATAACTTCTTAAATAATTATTCTTCCTTTTATGGTGTGACCCTTTAGGTTCTTCATATTAAACCTGGTTGTGAATAAATCAATTAGAACAATTCTAATCTCATTTAAATAAATAAATTAAACAAATAATTTATTTAAATAAATAATATTTATTCTACAATAGGGATAAGCCTCCCTAGCGATCAACGACTTTCCGGATAATATAGATTTCAACATTAATCATAAAAAGAACCTTTGAGTAAATAGTTACCAAATGCTGAATTCAATCCTTCCACCATACAATGTCCCAATTAAATATAAGACATGAAATTCTTTGTCAAGTCTTATTTTATTTAATTATATGTATTTTCGATTCCTAAATGAACAACTCTAATGAATGCAAATTAGAAACTACTTTCTAATTTCATTCCACCTTAACCAAGGTTCTGGGGTTGTCATTTATCGAATCACATAGACATTTCTCCTTTTACTAGAAGTGGTAGATTCTTTATTGATCATTCATTATCTTCATATATAACTTATTACACCCAAGCATACCCTTTGATATACTCTAAGAGTCTTAAGGAATAAGTCAAAGTGCAATTCATTATATATAAGATCTTATGATGATCTCAAGTCTAAGATCATTTGTACTACTATCACTACAGAATTCTATTGAGGTAAGTAAAACTCCATTAGATATTCCTTAGCGAGTCACGTTCGGTGAACTTATTCTCTAATAAGCACCTACATACTTGCTTTAGTGTCTCCACACAAATGATCATGAGATCGATCATCCTCATCCAATGAAAGCAAAGAACGTATGTACCAATCTATTGATTCACTAATCCCCAATTTAGTAATCCAATGATTGGGAACTATTTTAGTTTTAAGCTTTCTAAGAATTTAGATCTCATTAGAATGATCATCATCATTATTCTAAAAGCGTTGCTTAAAACTATGTGTTTATCACATATTATTAAAAAACGACACCATGTAGATAATAAATGCCTTTAATAAATAATTCTTTTATTAATAAATAAATAAGATTGATTACACAAGATATATGCTTTATCATCATATATGATTGGCTTGTATGCATAATACTTTCAATCTCCCACTTGCACTAAAGCCAATCGCCGTGGTATCTCATACCCATCTTCTCTAAGTGACGATCAAACTTCTTTGTTGTGTTAACGCTTTAGTAAATGGATCTGTAATATTGTCTTGAGAGTCCACACGCCTCCAGGTGGCGCCTCTCTCTTTCAATGATCTCTCCGATCAAATGAAATCGCCATGACACGTGTTTGGATTTACGATGAGACTGGGTTCTTTAGCTTGCCTGCAATGTACCTCCAATGTTGTCACGAATAAAAGGCAGTCATTTAATGCTAGGAACCACACCAAGTTCGGTAATGAACTTCTTCATCCAAACGACTTTCTTTGCGCAGCTTCACTTGCGGCTATGTACTCTGCCTCACATCCTTTGAATCGAATCGTTTGCTTTGCTTGGAACTTTTCCAACTCAACTGCCACCGTTTAAGGTAAACACATACCCAAAGCGGTTCTTCATCATCTTGGTGCTGCTTGAAAACTTGAGTCTGTAAAGCCCTCTGGTTTTAATTCGGACCACCGTAGACAAGAAATACATCCTTAGTTCTTCTTAAGTACTTTAGGATATTTTTCACTTGCCTTCCAAAGTTCTTCTCTGGATTCGACCGATATCTCGCTTGTTACACTAAGTGCATGAGCGACATCTGGTCTAGTACATATCATCTGGTACATGATAGATCCTATTCTTTGAAGCATAAGGAATCTTACTCATACGGTTTCTCTCCTCAGTGTCTTTGGGGGCTTGTTTCTTGGAGATGTATTCCATGGCTCATCGGCATGAGACCTCTTTGGAATCTTCCATGCTAAACCTTTTAGCATCATGTCAATGTATGTTCCTTGGGATAAGCCAAGCATCTATTAGATCTATCTCTATAGATCTTTATCCCCAAAATATAGGATGCTTCTCCCAAGTCCTTCATGGAGAAGTGTTTGGATAACCGATTTTAATTGTTTTGCGACATAGAATATCATTCTATCGGTAATATATCATCAACATATAATACAAGGAATGAAACAGTAGCTCCCACTAACCTTCTTGTACACACATGGTTCATCCTCATTTTTGATAAAATCAAACTTTTGATTGTCTCATCAAAGCGGATGTTCCACCTTACGAAAGCTTGCTTTAATCCATAAATGGATCGTTGTAGCTTCATGGACTTGATTTGTTCCAACCTTTAAAAATCCCTCTGGTTGTGTCATACACATCCTCCTCAAGTTTTCCATTGAGGAAGGCCGTTTTCACGTCCATCCGCGGATTTATTGATTCATGGTAAGTGCTGATCATGAAGCAAAATCCGAATGGACTTGAGCATTGCTCTTTTGGTGAGAAAGGTTTCGTCATAGTCAACTCCTTGTCTTTGTTTGAAACCTTTTGCAACCCGAGTCGGGCCTTATAGGTCTCTACCTTGCCGTCTGCTCGGTCTTTCTTTTAAAGACCCATTTACACCCAATAGGCTTAATGCCTTCAGGTGGTGAGACCAAAGTCCATACTTGGTTCTCATACATGGAGTCCATCTCGGATTTCATGGCTTCTTGCCATTTTTCTGAGTCTTTACTACTCATAGCACTTTGTTAAGTAATTCAATGGATCATCATCATCCATGATCGTACCTCATTGTCATCTTCTATGACAAGTCCATACTGTCTGGTATTTTTGGTACTCTTCCAGATTCTGAATAGGGTGTGTGATGAAGGAATCTCTACTTGATTAGGTACCTCACTTTGATCATGTAGTATTTTGTGGTTCTTGAACTTCTTCAAGATATATCTTACTCCCAATCGACCCTTCAAGAATAAACTCCTTTTCGAAGGCGACATGTTTCGCAACAAACACCTTTTGATCAGTTGGATGATAGAAATAATACCCGATGTTTCTTTAGGATATCCCACAAATCTACATTTTTCGAGATCTAGTCTGCAGCTTTATCGTTTTCAAACTTTTTGACATAATTTGGACAACCCCAAGTCTTAACATGCTTAAGATTTGGTTTCCTCCACATCCATAACTCATATGGGGTCTTGGGGACGGATTTTGTAGGTACCTTGTTAAGTAGGTATCTGGTAGAGCTTCTAGGCGTATCCCCGAAGGAAAGCTGGAAGGTCGGTAAAACTCATCATAGATCGAACCATGTCCAACAATGTTCGATTTCTCCTTTCGAATACACCATTCATCCGTGGGCGTCCTGGTGGAGTCCATTGTGAGATTATACCATTTTCTTTGAGACAATTTGAAACTCACCACTTAAGTATTCTCCTCCTCGATCGGATCGAAGAATCTTAATACTCTTTACCGGTTTTGCTTCTCAACTTCACTTCGAACTCTTTGAACTTTTCAAATGATTGATTTGTATTTCATTAAATACACATATATCCAAATCTTGAGTGGTCGTCGAGTGAATGTAATAAATTAAGAATACCCTCCTCGTGCGATCGTTGTCATGGGTCCACATACATACGTGTGTACCAACGCTAACAACTCTGTAACTCTTTCTCCTTTTCCACTAATAGGAGATTTAGTCATTTTACCCATGAGACAAGATTCACGAGGTTGGATATGATTCATAATCGAGATAGCTCTAGGAGCCCATCTTTATATGCAACTTGGATAATCTTGTTTCATTAATATGGCCAGGTCTACAAGATTGCCACATGAAGGTATAATTAACATCATCTCTTTTCCTTTTATTAGTTTGTTCAATTTGAAATATATTTTCATGCAAGTCAAGTATATAAAGTCCATTTCGCAAATTACCAACACCATATAAAACATTATCATTATAAATGGAACAACTGTTGTTCTTTATTATAATATTAAAACCATCCATATCCAATACTGAGAGATAGAAATAATGTTTCAATGATATTTGGAACAAAATAACAATTATTTAAATTAATGAACTTGCGCCTGTAAGCGATGCTAAACAATAAGTCCCTACAACTAATGCGTGAACCTTTGCTCCATTTCCCACTCGTAGGGCGACCTCATCCTTCTTTCGACTTTCTACTTGACCGGTCCTGCATATTATTACATATGTGAGAACCACATCCGGTATCCAATACCCAGTAGAAGATTGACTTTCGAAAAATTAATTTCAATCATAAACAAACCTTGATTAGGATTGAAGCTTCTCCAAGCTTCTTCTGCTTTTGTTCTGCGAGATAATCCTTACAGTTCCTCTTCTAGTGACTCGGCTTATTGCAATGGAAGCAAATTCCTTTGCTAGCTGGATCAGGTTTCTTTTGATCCTTCACTTTCGCCTTTCCCTTAGCCTTCTTGGATTTCTTCTTTTGAAGATACCTTGGGCCTCTTCCTTTTCTTGGAAGAATCATCCACCATGAAGACATGGTTCTTCTTGGATGGGAAGTGACCTTGAGCGATTTTCAACATGTTAAGTAATTGAGGCAAGTGACATCCAACTTATTCATGTGAAAATTCACAACAAATTGTGAGAGGGTGTGCAGGAGTGATTTGCAGAGACTAATCTTGACTCAACTCCCCATCCACGATTTAACCCAAGTTTCCAAGGCGTTCAATCAGTTGATCATCTTTAGGACATGAGTCTCAACGATAGTGCCCTCGGTCGTCCAGAGATCGGAAGAAACTCCTTAGATATTTCATATCTAGCGATCCTACTTTGCTCACCATCTGACTCTCCAAGGTGCGATGGCATAGTAGGAGCATCCATGTTTTCATCTTGTGTCAAGCTCGTTACTCATGGATGCGAGCATGATGCGTTGAGCCACGGATGCATCATCTTGCCCTTTGTTTAAAAGTAGCAATCTCTTCCTCGGGAGTGTCTCTGCAACTTTTTTGCGATGCAGGCGAATTTAGGACATAAGAAATCTTTTCAGCAGTGAGAACAATTCTCAGATTCCTCAACCAGTCCGTGTAGTTCGGTCCAGTCAGTTTGTTAGCATCAAGTATGCTTCGCATTGAAATTAGTGAATGTGACATTTTCAAAATTCTGCATGTAAAAAGACAATATTTTAGCAAACATTCATTTATTAATTACCAAAATAAATTAGGTCTTATTTTATATTGGTATCTCCACTATTTTCTTCAAACTATATTACCCTCATTTATATAGTTGGCCAAAAATCTAATTAAAGTTTTTGCTAGTGAGAATAAGGATCCCATTTCAAATATATATAGCCTTGTGGTGACCTGACAAACTATATATAAATAAATAGGTAGACAACTCCTTGTCAATTACATCAACATGTAACTCCTTATGTTTTGCCTCTTGGATTATTTTGATCAGTGGTGGCACATCCAGATCAAAATTATCTAAGTTAAGTCCAACCTAGCACTTCCATATATTCAAAAAGAAAAATATAAGCCCTTGTGGTGACACAACAAAACAATATTGTTCAATTTTCTTTATAAGCATCAAATGTGATAAATTAACATCTTAAATACTTAATACTTGCCTTGTGGTGACACAACAAACTCATATTAAATATTTAATACTCTATTAATTTTATCATGCTAGAAGCTGACGTTCGATATTCTAAATATCTTTGAGCGCTTAAGACTTAATAAAAACTTTGAGGAATTTGTTATTATTTGTCTCATCTTGTTTAGCTACATGCAAATATATATATAAAATCGCGTCATATTATTAAACATGCTGAAGCATGTTTGCATAATATATAATATATATAATACTATCATGCACATATAGAATACTATATTCTACGGATTGATTATGGACTTTTATTCTAGTTTGGTTCTTAGAGCCACCAAGTGAACCAAAATTCAAACTCCCCAGGGTGCGAAAGAATAAACATTTAAATATAACTATTATATTTAAACCCTGACTCCATTACAAACGGGTCTTCAAGCGCTCCTTGATCTCTCTCGGTTCTTCAAAAAATTCTAACTAATCCTATTACATTAAACTATTTAATTTAAATAGAAACCTTGATCGTGATCGAGGGAAATACATAGGAGAGAGATAGAATTTACATTAAGAAGAAAACGAGAAGAAAGGCGAAATGCCTTGAGACCCATTTAATAAAACTCATTCATTGAAAACATCCAACTAAAATAAATCCAATCATATTGGTCAATTGTCCATAATCAATCCCATTTATTATCATACGTATCATCATATGTATCGATAAATTAAATCATTCCATATATATATGAGTATCATTTAATGGGCAATTTTATGTTGCATGAAATCCAATTTCAAGATTAAAATAAACTCTTTTATTTTAATTATAAAATTAAAAAGGTATATATATATATATAACTTATATATATATATATTAATCCGTCTTTGTTAGCTTGATTTCGCCATTGACATGGTGCCAAAAAAAAAAACGGACAAAAAGCTACTTACGTGGACCACTGATCATGGAAGAAAAAAAAAAAAAAAAAATGTGGGAGAATACTTTTGTTCTTGATTAACGTGATGGCCTTGTATCCTTGTATTTTTTTTTTTTTTTTTTTAAAAACAACTCGCTGCTTGCCTCATGGTATCAACGTGAATGACAGTCACGGTTTTTTATTTTTTTTTTTTTTTTTTAAAATCATGCCTTTAAAAAAAAAAAAAATTCAAAAACTTTTTTTTTCTTTTCATAAAATAATAATTTTATCTGACAAATTATACTTGATAAATTATTCAAAATACATACCCATACATATTTAGAATCTAAATAATTAATAATTAGCATAAAGTTTGGCTCATGATACCACCAATTAGGTTTTATGAAAATCAAAAGTAGCAATCAAATTGCAAAATATAATAGGAGCGAGATAAAATCGATTTTAAAATTTTTCACAAACAATTACGGGATCATCCTTTATGCATATTATTAATTAAGCGAAGAATAAGAAATTATGAAATCATACCCTTGTAGAAACGAGCTTCCTCAGTGCAGTTCACCTCCTCTTCTCATGATCTCCTTGAATCTCCGGGTAGATTCCTTCCTTTGATTAATGTAAGCCACCCAAGTGTGTGGCCTCTATAGGTGATCCACCAGGAAGAGGAATTTTTCAAGAAGAAGGTTTTGGCTCAAACCCTAGTTTTCCTATCGAATAAGAAAAAGGGTGTACTCTCAAAATCTAGGAATTACGTTATCAAGATATCTAATATATAAGACTCCTCTTATAAAGATATCATGTAACCCCTATTTTAATTAAAAACAAGGTATTATTTATTTAATTAAACTCTTTTAATTAAATGGGTTCCCCTAATCTATTAGGGAAATTAATTAAACTACTTTAACTAATTTTCTTTCCTAATCGATTAGGAATAAATGAAATACTATTATTAAATTAATTCCTAAACCTTTTAGAAATTAAAATAATAATAATTATAATAATATTAATAAGACTTCTCTTATTAATTTATATTTAATATTTCTAAAATATTAAATAATAAATATTAAAATTTATTTAATTTATTCTATCACCATATATTAAATTAAATATACTTAACATATTATTACAATTATGCCATTAACTTCTTAAATAATTATTCTTCCTTTTATGGTGTGACCCTTTAGGTTCTCCATATTAAGCAGGTTGTGAATAAATCAATTAGAACAATTCTAATCTCATTTAAATAAATAAATTAAACAAATAATTTATTTAAATAAATAATATTTATTCTCTGATAGGGATAAGCCTCCTAGCGATCAACAACTTTCCGGATAATATAGATTTCAACATTAATCATAAAGAACCTTTGAGTAAATAGTTCTTGAGTACAATTCAATCCTTCCACCATCTGATGTCCCAATTAAATATAAGACATGGAATTCTTTGTCAAGTCTTATTTTATTTAATTATATATATTTCGATTCTAAATGAACAACTCCTAATGAATGCAAATTAGAAACTACTTTCTAATTTCATTCCACCTTAACCAAGGTTTCTGGGTTGTCATTTATCGAATCACATTGGACATTTCTCCTTTTACTAGAAGTGGTAGATTCTTTATTGATCATTCATTATCTTCATATATAACTTATTACACCCAAGTATACCCTTTGATATACTCTAAGAGTCTTAAGGAATAAGTCAAAGTGCAATTCATTATATATAAGATACTATGATGATCTCAAGTCTGAGGATCATTTGTCTTCTTATCACTCTGAGGGAATTCCTATTGACCCAGGTAAGTAAAACTCCATTAGGTATTCCTTAGCGAGTCACGTTCGGTGAACTTATTCTCTAATAAGCACCTACGTACTTGCTTTAGTGTCTCCACACAAATGATCATGAGATCGATCATCCTCATCCGATGAGCAAACAACGTATGTACCCGATCTATCGATTCACTAATCCCCAATTTAGTAATCCAATGATTGGGAACTATTTTAGTTTTAAGCTTTCTAAGAATTTAGATCTCATTAGAATGATCATCATCATTATTATAAAGCGTTGCTTAAAACTATGGGTTTATCACATATTATTAAAACAAACACCATGTAGATAATAAATGCCTTTAATAAATAATTCTTTTATTAATAAATAAATAAGATTGATTACACATATGCTTTATCATCACAAGGAGTAGGTGAGGAAGTTCTTGAGAATACGTCGAAGTTTATTAACAATGAAATATCGTTCAGCGGCGTATTTTTGTTTAAATCGTGGCGTGAGCTAAAGCTTGACATCCGGATTTTTTCAATAAGCGAATAGCTTTATGGCTTGAGATGACAGTGATAGATTTAATGGTTTGGTCTTTATTGGCGTAGCCGTTGATTGGGAGTGTAAGCTAACGACACTTGCGAGCAATAAATTTTTTGCGTGATACGTGGTTAACAATCCCAATCCACTAAATCACGTCCCGGAAATAAGGTATTTTCAATGAAAGCAAAGATCATTGATAATATTGAATGCCGATTTAGACAAACAAAGAACTTATAAATAGTGGATATAATGAAAGGTTTCTTGACCGTTTCCCACCGAATGGGCGAAATCTAGGTTCTCGGTAAATTTGTCGTTGAAACGCAGTAGGAAAATAAAAATAGGTAGGAATCGGTATCAAATAAAAGTATAAACTTACGCTAGAGTTTGTGATGAGCTTACCCGTGATGACCATTGGTTCCTTACTTTTAAGGTGGTCACCGGCGTGAGCGCTTTCTCCCTTGCCGCTACCATTTTGACTTTTTGGGAATGACCTTTGGTGCCTCCGTCCCCAGCTGGAAGCATGTGGTGAGCGACAAGTGGGCTAAGTAACCTTCTTCCTGATTATAACATGCTTTGGGCCGACGTAAATCGCGGTTGGACTTATGTGTCCCTCCCTGCGCCTTTGAAGCATATGATGGGTAGTGGTTCTCCTTCATATGACGGTGTTGGTCTTTGGCGATCTTTCCGTCATTATTTGAATCCTATCTTCTTGAAATATCCGTTCTTGTTATTTTGGCCCTGATTACCTGCAAAGTGGTTACCATTTTTCTGGCATGTTGATTCCCTCCACGCTTGTTGTCCTTTGCTACGTTGGCTGCTCTTTCATTGGTATTATCCATTTTGCCATTTTGCTTTCTTTCTTTTGAATTTACGTTATTCGTTATAACACTCGACTTTGGCGAACCTATTCTGACATCAGAGCCAAGCGTAATTTTATGAGAAATAAGATGTTGACGTTTCTCGATTTGAAACCTCTTAAAAGCTTATACTGTGTCGTTCTCTCTTCATTGTATCCCGCAAGTGGGGCCTTGGCCCAGGACAACTTCAAACGAACTTTGCTACGTCTTTGCGACTGCGATGCGTATTATTTTGTTCCGAGCAGATGAACTCCGCTTCCTTCATTGTGTGAATACTTTGAAAAGTACTTTGTCGTTGAATAGTTCTTGGAACTTCTCCCAGGAGCATTTTTTAGTGATGCGGAAGGTTGAAATGCAACTGCGCGACTCCCACGATAATCTACCTCTCCTCGCAACATAAAAAAGAGGCGGCCCAGAGGGAACCTTTTTGCTCATAAGAGCATCGATACATCGAATATCTTGGTGGTGTGTTTTTTTATCCGTGCTTAGCAAGTGGTTTTGGCTCTCCAATAAGCTCCGGTGGTCCCAACTTCTTGACTATTTAGCGATGACGTCCAGGTCAGGGATTTACGGTAGTTCCACCACGGCCCCCAGGCCGAAGCTGGCATTTCTGCTGGCTTTATTACGTAGAATGCGTAAAGCACCAGACATTCCATACATTCATCATCGTTTAGTCGGCGTTGTTGTTTGCGTAAGGATTGTAAGCCTTCACGATGCACGTTATCACGATTATTGATATATTTGTGAATCCCAGCGATGCATACGTGCTCCATTTCTATTCTCAACATTCTGGGATGTCATTTTGAGATCATATGAAAAGAATAGGTTAGTTAACGTATAGCATGTTATCCACTTATATTACGGCCGTGATTAAATACGAAAAAAACTTAGGTGGGTACATCACTAGCGAAAAATTCACGTTTCTCCTCCTAGTTTTATTCTCACATCTTGTGAGGGGATGCGTATCCCTAAGTTTTGATATTAGTTGTGGCGCCCCCAGAAATGGGTATACATCACACATTACGAATTACATGATACGTAGTCACCAGAGTCTGAGTCTAATCTTTGTGCTCTGGCAAGAAATTTGTGGGTTTTAATGAATCATCTTCTAGACCAATGTCCACTCTCGAGAATAGAATGCGTCATTACATTTGTTGTCACACTGTTTAACGAGAATAGTAGGGACCACTAATACTATCATCACAGTCCGTCACTTAGTTCCTCGACTGCGTCCCATTTATATTCTCATTTCACGAAGAAAACGATTGTGAGAAGGTGGCTCAGCTAACCCGATGAGAAATAATGCCAGCTAATATGTCACGAGAATAAATTATCATTAGCCTTCAGCAGTCATTAAAGCAATGCAATGTAACAAACATCAAGACACTTTAGCTGCGTGAGCAAGCAATCCGTTAAAGAAATTGAGTAGAAAATGAAGTTTTTTTATAAGCACCTTCGGCTGGGACTCGGCAATAAATAATCCACATCATTGAATCACCCTGCGCATTCTGACGATGATATTCTTTAGTATCCACGACCACAGTTATCCATGCACCTACGGGCGAGAATATTTGTGTATTAAATTCTTTAATGGTGATGATGGTATGACATTTGTCCCGCCGATACTCACCCAGATTCATTGATGGACATTTTCACGTCCTTTATTATGAATTAAGTGATTACCTGGAATTAGTCCTGATGCGTAAATAAGTACGGGAATCCGTCCCCATGCACTACAGGGCCTGAGATGACTTTCAACATAATATAAACATGAGGATAGTAATGATGATATAAGAATTGATAAAAAGCGAGTTGAGAATTAATTTATCCGAGGAACTAATAATGTCGAATTATCGGCATGATACATGTTTGTAGGTAAATCGAGAATGCTGGAGAAGAATATTTTGCATGAAAAGATCTTTGAATGAAAGCCTTTAAAATATCGAGATATTCCACCTAATTTCATAGATGCAAGTGGAAACTTTAACCAGCGGAGTATAATAGCAGATGGAACCATGAAAAGAAATCACCCATGCACGTGATAATTGCCGCGCCGCAGAGGTTATTCAAGCGAGAATAATAAATGGCGGAATAAATCGAGCCGAAAATTCGCGCAGGCAGGGATGTTCGGCCGAAATTATAAATGCGATGCAGGTCGAAGTGCGTAAGCGCCTGAGCAGATATTCAATGAGAATAATAATAAAGGACGAGAGTCGGTCCGTAGTAAAATCTTGCAGAACTTGATATTCCCGGCGGAATAATAATAAAGCCGAAGATATTAGAATAATGTCGCCAAGTGCCGAAGGGCCGAGTCGCGTGTCTTTGGTTATTCGGCCAGAATAATAAAAGATGGAATAGCAGAAGTTCTCTTCATGAATACTGAAGGAAGCATACGCTGCAAGTAAAGGAAAGCTGAATATAATAGTCGGAAGTGGCGAATGCTTTTCTGACTCTCTCTGCCATTTCTATATATAGAGTTTACAATGAATTAAGTAAGAAATAATGTGGGAATAAGCTTATGACATAGAAGAATGGGTGCGTAGTAACTAATTCAATGAGCGATCAGATTGATTTATTTTTAATTGGACGGTCCTATTAAAGACTTTAACAATTTAATTTATCCAGAATTTAAAAATGTCCAAATTATCAACAGGATACATCTTTATGGAGTAAAACTCAAGAATAATATCCATGTATCAAAAATAATTTTTACAAAAAAGAAATAATTTTTTCGCTGAATAGTACCCCATGAATAGTACCCTGTGAATAGTACTTTGGGAATAGTACTCCGTGAATACTACCCTGTGAATAGTACTTCGGGAATAATACCCCGACATTAAAAGTGCCCCAAATACCCGAGTGAATATTACTAGAGTGAATAGTAATCGGGTGAATAGTAACTCGTGAATAGTACCCCGGCATAAAAAGTGCCCTAAATAATCGAGTGAATAATACTAGAGTGAATCATAATCGGGTGAATAGTAACCCGTGAATAGTAACTCATGAATAGTAACCCAGCATGAAAAGTGCCCCGAATACCCGAGTGAATAATATTATAGTGAATAGTAACTGGGTGAATTGTAACATGTGAATAGTACCCCGGGTGAAAATATTTATATTTAATAAGAAAGTTTAGATTAATTTTCCAATAAAACGTACTAGATGAAGCGCAAAACTCAAGGATATTCCATTAATTTCAGGTATTGTAGAAGCAATACTTACCATAGTAAGTTTAGATTTAAGAATATGAAAAGAAATTACATATGAAACTGCAAATAGATTTTCATCTGTCATACTGTACGTAATCTGCGTAGACAGGTTATTCCAACATATTAAAGGATGAATACGAAAAATAATATTCCTTATGAATACGAAAGAAATAATACTCCTTACGAATATAATAAATAATATCCCTTACGAATATAAAAGAAATAAAGTTCCTTACGAATACAACAAATAATATCCCTTACCAAACGAAAATAACATCCCTTACGTTAGTACAAGACCGGATACTGCAATAGTAAAGTAGCAGAATACTCTTCTTCTTTTTGTCTATAGTTTCTTTCTCTATAGCTTCTCTTGTGAATCTCAGTGAATTGGTGAGAATAAAAGAAGAATTAAGCTTCTATTTATAGGAGAATGGACTAAATAGTAACTTATTCACGAACGGTCCAGATTTATTTACTATTAGAATGGACGGTCCATATTGATTACTATTAAAACCACAACCGACAGTCTAGATTGATTTACTTTTAAAACCACCACCGACGGTCCAGACTGATTACTTTTAAAACCACCACCGATGGTCCCCTAAATTTTTCCAAGTTTGCATTATTCCCCTCTAACTTTTGTAATTCACTTATCTTCAAGAAACACATTCTTAATACTTCAAACATTTATTCATCATTAATATTATAACTCACAATATTTAACAACCAGGTCGTTCCCAAGAAAGAGGGGGCTTTCCGATAAGGATTTCTCCCTATTGACGCGGAATTAGGTGACCAAACCTCTCCTCGACAGAACTTTCTGGACAACGTTAATATTATAAATAATAATATGAATAACTTTGTCATCCCAATTATTGATTTAATAATATAAAATATTATGCAGATGATATTGTGACAATAATTATATCAAATAACGTGAGATCTTATCAACAATTATCGTAGTAATAATTGAGTAAACGGTGGCTTCTTGCGTGGCATCAATAATCAATACCGTGTCTTCTTACTGTAACCACAGCATTATTCTTTTTTTTTTTTTCCTTTGGTTATTTCAGCAGTTAACGGTAAAACTTTCATAGTTATTTTTATAAAAGAAATTTACGTCATTTTAACCACGAATTTATTCCTGGGGTCCACCAATGATAATAGTAATAAATCGAACGAATATTCCCGACAAAAAGAATATTCTCACCAAATGAATATTCCCCGACACAACGAATATTTTATATCAACTTGCTTACTTTGAAAAATTTTAACATATCACCATTAACTTTAACCTTTTATCAATTTAACCATTTACTAAATAGAATAATAATTATAAGAAAATTTTCATAAAATTCAGAGTCTTACAATCTCCCCTCCTTATGAAATTTTGCCCTCAAAATTTACGTACCTAGTAGTTCGAAGAAATGAGAATACCTTGATTTCTTTTCGGATTGTACTTTCCCGGTTATTTCCTATGTATCATGATTTTCCCATTGCTCATCTCCTGTATTTCAGATATCATCTAGAATGCATCTTCAAAACAAAGGTTAATTTATATATCATAATTTGTCAACTTAGGTCAGAAAATTAAGCTTAGGTAGGACACACACACTCTAGTGAAGGATATTATTCGTCTCTCCCTTCCTAGTTCTAATCCCGGATCTCCGCCAGAGACCATATCCCTAAGCTCTGATACCATTTTGTGATGCCCCCAAAATAGGTCCACACGACCCATTCTGAGACGCCAGATATCACACTACAGAAATCAAATACAAACTTCATTTAAACAACTGTTGAACTATCGTGTAGAGTCCGACAACACATAAGCTGTGAGTTTTAATACAAATATATATAACTCTCATGGTGCCTTGACCATAAGACCTTACAATGGTACCATACATAAAGGTACAGTCAATAACTATTTTAGAAATTAAAATCTTTGGAAAATACTCAAGAAAACCTTCGTACATGGGAGGCCATGCATCTAGGTTATGATAGATATCATATGTCCACAGAATTATCCTTGGTTGACCCAATAGTCCCTAAAGAAAAACAAGAAGATTGCTATCATGTTATTTCCAATGGTGAGTCTTCTCTTGACATATAATTATCTCCATTCTCTCCAATTGAGAATTATATTTCAACCAAACTCCAGGGTTATATAGGTAGTGCTCGTAGATATACCCAGAAAGTGGATGTGCACAACCCTGTCTTATGATAACACGAAGTCGTCTGTCATTAGACATCTTGTATGATAGTGGCAAAAATGCCCTTCCAAAGTTAGGTTCACCTCACCCTATATGGTTCACCAAAATCAACGGTTAAAATGACGTATAAAATACGACATATTTATCTATAATTCTCAATAAAATTATTTCCGTACTATTTTAAGGGAAACCTCAATAGCTATAGACCACCGTTCTAATCCCTTGTTACCCCCGCTCGACCCAGCTACACTCTTAATACCTAAAAGGAATTGTGAAGCAAAAGGGTGAGCACAAATAGCCCAGTAAAGAATATCATGGCTACGATAATTAATTTAACAATAGCCTTCATCAGAATAAATTAGAGATTTAGAACATATGGTAGATAATAAAACTTTTCAACCATAGTTGCAGCGAAATGAGCAATCTATTAGAAGAGTCAAGTAGAACATAATGTCTACTATCTCCTCCAAATTAAAAGTATCATTAATATTTCATTCCTGTAATACTCATCAACAATTCTTTGTTATACCCAAGACAAAGAGAACTTTCATCACCTGTCTTCACCTGAACCACTAAAGATTATAGTTAAACTCGCAATTCATATTTATAATCATGTAAATCAACAATTTTTCCTTACTACAAAGGCTTAATAGAACGTTTACTCAACATCCTTACCCCAAAGGCTACAGATATTCAAATGTAATAACAATGATCTTACCAATCAGTTGTCTATCTTTGCACTACGGGCCAAAGATATTCAACTATAAAACCAATGATCATAATCATACCAATCAATTATCATCGATTGCTTTACTACCCGAAGACATACAATTGTTAACTAATGGTCATGATCCTGCCAATCACATTATCGAATTATCCATGCACTACGGGCCAATGATATTCATTAGTATCACCAGTGGTCATGATCATGTCATAGACCTGTCCATCTTTGCACTATGGGCCAAAGCTATCAATCAATAGTTCGTATTTGCACGTAAGCCAAAGATATATAACTATAAAACTAATAATCAACAATCTATCTTTGCACGTAAGCCAAAGATATACAACTATAAAACAAATAATCAATAATCCATCTTTGCACTATGGGCCAAAGATGACTTTCAATATAAGCACGAGAATGATGACAATGATATAAAGATTATCGAGGATAAATATTAAAGACTTTAAATTTATCCAGAGTTTAAAAATATCCAAATTGTCAACATGATACTGCTTTGTGGAGTAAAATTCAAGAATAATATTCACGTATCAAAATAATTTGGATAGAAAAGAAATAAATTTTTCGGGTGAATAGTACCCTGTGGATAGTAATCCAGACATGAAAAGTACCCCGAATATCCGAGTGAATAATAATAGAGTGAATAGTAATCGGGTGAATAGTAACTCGTGAATAGTACTTCGGCATGAAAAGTGCCCCGAATACCCGAGTGAATAATACTAGAGTGAATAGTAATCGGGTGAATAGTAACCCATGAATAGTACTTTGGGTGAAAATATTGATATTTAATAAGAAAGTTTATATCAATATTCCAATAAAATGATACTGGATGAAGCGCAAAACTCACAGATATTCCACTAATTTCAAGGATTATAGAAGCAATACTTACCATAGTAAGTTTAAATTTAAGAATATGAAAAGAATTAACATACAAAAACTGCAAATGGATTTTCACCTGTCATACGGTACGTAAATCGCGTAGACAGGTTATTCCGACATACTAAAGAATGAATACAAAAAATAGTATTCCTTATGAATACAGAATAAATAATACCCTTTACCTTAGTAGAAAGCTGGATACTACAAAAGTGAAGTAGCAGAATACTCTTCTTCTTGCTTCTCTACGCTTTCTCTATAGTTTCTCTTATGAATCTCGGTGAATTGGTGAGAATGAAAAGAAGAATTAAGCTTCATTTATAGGAGAATGGACTAAATAATAACTTATTCACGAATCGGTATGGATTGATTTACTATTAGAATCGGACGGTCCATATTGATTACTATTAAAACCACAACCGAGCGGTCCAGATTGATTTACTTTTAAAACCATCATCAGCGGTCATTCCGCATTGATTTACTTTTAAAACCACCACCGAGCGGTCAGTTGATTTACTTTTAAAACCACCATCAATGGTCCGTTGATTTACTATTAAAACCACCATCAATGGTCCAGATTGATTTACTATTAAAACCACCACCAATGGTCCAGATTGATTTAACTTATTACACTTTAGTACCCCTAAAGTTTTCCAGTTTGCATTATTCCCCTCTAACTTTTGTAATTCACTTATCTTGATAAACACATTCTTAATACTTTAACAATTATTCATCATTAATATTATAACTCAAAATATTTAACAACCAGATCGTTCCCAGGAAAGGGGGCTTTCCGATAAGGATTTCTCCTTATTGGCTCGCAATTAGGTGACCAAACCTCTTCTTGACAGAACTTCTAGACATTGTCAATATTGCAAATAATAATATGAATAACTTCGTCATCTCAATTATTGATTTAATAATATAAAATATTATGCAGATGATACTGTGACAATAATTGAATCAAATAACGTGAGATACTATGCAACAATTACTGTAGCAATAATTGAGTATAACTGAGTGACTTCTCACTTTTGTAATTCACTTATCTTCAATAAACACATTCATAATACTTCAACAATTATTCATAATTAATATTATAACTCACAATATTTAACAACCAGGTCTTTCCCAAGAAAGAGGGGGCTTTCCGATAAGGATTTCTCCTTATTAGCGCGCAATTAGGTGACCAAACCTCTCCTTGACAGAACTTCTAGACATTATCAATATTGCGAATAATAATATGAATAACTTTGTTGTCTCAATTATTGATTTAATATTATAAAATATTATGCAGATGATAATGTGATAATAATTGAATTAAATAACGTGAGATCTTATCACACAATTCTTTAGTAATAATTGAGTATAACTAAGTGACTTCTCATGTAAGCATCAATAATCAATACTGTGTGCTACTATGCAACCACGCGTATTATTGTACTTTTACCACTGGGTAGTTTAACAGTTTAACGATAAAACTTCCGCAGTTATTTTTATAAAAAGATATTTTTATCATTTTCTAACTACGACAATACTTCCGTTGTGGGGTCCACCAATGATTGTGCCGTCGTACGAATATTTCCTATTAAAAATTATCAATAGCCTTCATCAGTAATAAATCAAAGATTTAGAACATATGGTAGATGATAAAACTTTCTAACCATAGTTGCAGCGGAACGAGCAATCCATTTGGAGAGTCAAATAGACTATAAAGTCTATTATCTTCTCCATGTTAAAAGTCCACCAAAAATGTTTTATCCCTGTAACATCAATCAATAGTTCCTGTCCACTGTAATATGAATAACTCATAATCATAATTTTGGTTCTAAATTCCTCTTCGCACCCAAGACGAAGATAATTTTTATCACCTGTCTTTACCTGAAATATCAAAGATCATGGTTATACCAAATCACAGTTCCTGCTCATAATCATATTAATAAATTTATCTTTGCACTTACGGGCCAAAGATATTCATTAACAGTTCATCTTTGCACTGCAGGCCAAAGACATGCAACTGTATTTTTAGAAGAGTCAAGTAGAGCATGATATCTACTATCTTTTACGAATTAAAAGTATATTATCAATATTGTATCGCTGAGACTCAGCTTAATAAATAATCCACATCATCGAATCATCCTTGCACTACAGCTAAGGATATTCATTAGTATCACGACCATGAATTATCCATGTACTACGGGCCAAGGATATTCATATTTCCACCAATGGTCATGATTATACCGAATAATTCCTGGTCATAATCATACCAATAACTGTCCATCAATGCACTATGGCCAATGAGGACTTTTACCACATTATTTATAACATTACGGGTAATGATTATACTGAATGATCCCTGGTCATAATCATACCAATCAACAGTCCATCTATGTACGTAAGCCAAAGATGATTTTCATCACAATATAAGCATAAGGATGATTATAATGATATAAGAATTCAATCAAATCGAGATCAAGGATAAATATTAAAGACTTTAACAATTTAATTTATCCAGAATTTAAAAATGTTCAAATTATCAACACTATACTGCTTTGTGGAGTAAAACTCAAGAATAATATCCATGTATCAAAAATAATTTGTACAGAAAAGAAATAAATTTTTTGATGAATAGTACCCCGTGAATAGTACTCTGTGAATAGTACTTTAGGAATAGTATCCCGTGAATAGTACCCTATAAATAGTACTTCAGAAAGTACCCCGTGAATAGTACCTCGGCATGAAAAGTGCCCCAAATACCCGAGTGAATAATACTAGAGTGAATAGTAATCGGGTGAATAGTAACCCGTGAATAGTAACTCATGAATAGTACCCCAGCATGAAAAGTGCCCTAAATACCCGAGTGAATAATACTAGAGTGAATAGTAATCGGGTGAATAGTAACTCGTGAATAGTAACCCGGTATAAAAAGTTCTCCGAATACCCGAGTGAATAATATTATAGTGAATTGTAACTGGGTGAATAGTAACCCGTGAATAGTATCACGGGTGAAAATATTGATATTTAATAAGAAAGTTTAGATCAATATTCCAATAAAACGATACTGGATGAAGCGAAAAACTCAAGGATATTCCATTAATTTTAGGTATTATAGAAGCAATACTTACCATAGTAAGTTTAGATTTAAGAATATGAAAAGAAATAACATATGAAACTGCAAATGGATTTTCATATGTCTTACGGTACGTAATCCGCGTAGACAGGTTATTCTGACATATTAAAGGATGAATACGAAAAATAATATTCCTTATGAATACGAAAGAAATAATACCCCTAACGAATATAATAAATAATCTCCCTTACGAATATAAAAGAAATAACGTCCCTTACGAATACAACAAATAATATCCCTTACCAAACGAAAATAACATCCCTTACGTTAGTAGAAGACCGGATAGTGCAATAGTGAAGCAGCAAAATACTCTTCTTCTTTCTCTCTATAGTTTATCGCTCTATAGCTTCTCTTGTGAATCTCAGTGAATTGGTGAGAATGAAAGAAGAATTAAGCTTCCATTTATAGGAGAATAGACTAAATAGTAATTTATTCACGAATGGTCCAGATTGATTTACTATTAGAACGGATGGTCCATATTGATTACTATTAAAACCACAACCGACGGTCCAGATTAATTTACTTTTAAAACCACCACCGACGATCCAGATTGATTACATTTAAAACCACCACCGACGGTCCAGATTGATTTACTATTAAAATCACCACCGACGATCCAGATTGATTTACTATTAAAACTACCACCAATGGTCCAGATTGATTTAACTTATTACACTTTAGTACCCCTAAAGTTTTCCAAGTTTGCATTATTCCCCTCTAACTTTTGTAATTCACTTATCTTCAATAAACACATTCTTAATACTTCAAAAATTATTCATCATTAATATTAACAACGTGTCCTTCCCGGAGAAGAGGGGCTTTCAGATAAGGATTTCTCCCTATTATGCGCTTGATTAGGTGACCAAACATCTCCTCGATGTAACTTTCTAGACATCGCCGTTAATATTGAAAATAATAATATGAATAACTTTTTCATCCCAATTATTGATTTAATAATATAAAATATTATGCAGATGATACTGTGACAATAATTGTATCAAATAACGTGAGATACTATACAACAATTCTCATACATGAATAATTAAGTAAATCGAGTGGCTTCTTGCGTAAGCATCAATAATCGATCTGCAAGTGTTTACTGCAACCACCCGCGCTTTTCGTATTTTACCACCAGTTATTTCAACAGTTAACGGTAAAACTTTCGCCGTTATTTTTATAAAAGATATTTCTGTCATTTTTTAACTACGATAATTATTCCGTTATGGGGTCCACCAATGATAGTGTCGTCGAACGAATATTCCCTGACAAAAAGAATATTCCCCGACCAAACGAATATTCCCCGACACAATGAATATTTTATATCAACTTGCTTACTTTGAAAAATTTTCACATATCACCCTTAACTTTAACCTTTTATCAATTTAACCATTTACTAAATAGAATAATAATTATAAGAAAATTTTCATAAATTCGGGGTCTTATAAAGGCTGTTTCAATGGTCCGAGGAAGCCGAAGCCAGCTTTCAACTATTTAAGAAGAACATGATCGAAGCACCCATGTTAGCACTTCCTGGCTTTGAAAAAGTCTATGTGGTAAATTGTGATGCATCGAGAGTCAGTATTGGTGGGGTTTTCTCATCCAAGAAGGTTAACCAGTGGCTTTCTTCGGTGCGAAATTACCAGGGTCGAAGAAGAACTACTCTACTTATGACTTGGAGTTCTACGCCATTATTCAATCTCTGAAGCATTGGCATCATTATCTAATACGGAGAGAGTTTAATCTTATCACCGATCATGAGGCCTTAAAGTACATAAATGGAAAACATAAATTGAGTCGAAGGCATGCCAACTGGGTAGCTTATCTACAGGAGTTTACCTTTGCACTGAGATATCTAGATGGAAACCTGAATCGAGTCGCCGATGCACTTAGCCGAAGAACATCTACCCTTATCATTATGAGTAACAAAGTTATAGGGTTTGAAATCTTCGCTGACATAAACGAAAAGATTTTGTCTTTTGGCAATATAATTCAGGAAGTAAGTAAAGGTCGGCGTCATGACTACATCCTTCATAACGAGTATCTGTTTCGGGGACTACGATTATGCATTCCAGATTTCTCGCTTCGACAACAGATACTTAGAGAGCTTCACAACGAGGGCCATTTCGGATGAGATAAAACATTGGCCCTGGTTTTTGACTACTACTGGCCACAAATTTCATGTGATGTGGCTCATTTTGTTAAGAGATGTTATGTAAGACTCCAAATTTTTTGAAATAAAACTATTCAATTTTTCTTATAATTATTATTCAGTAAATGGCTAAATTGATAAAAATTTAAAGTTAAGAGTGATATATGTAAGGTTTACAAAATAAGCAAGTGGTTATAAAATATTCATTTTTGTCGGGGAATATTCGTTTGATCGTGGAATATTCTTATTGTCGAAAAATATTCGTACGATGGCGCAACCATTTGTGGGCCCCATAACGAAAAATTATCGGATGAAGAAAATGAAAAGAATGAGTTTTCTAAAAATAAGGGCGTAGTTGTTACCATTAACACTGTTGAATTACTCGATGGTTAAAGTAAAGTAATACATATTATTGTACAGTAGCATACGGTATTGCACATTATTTTATATTACTATTGTTTCAATAATGGTCACTGCACAATATTTTACATTATCAACCCAATAATTCATATTATTTGAATAATATTATTAGATAACATTATTGACAATGTCTAGAAAATTCTATCGAGGAAAGTGGTTAGGTTATTTAATTGCGTGCTAGTAAGGAGAAATCCTTATCGGAAAGCCCCCTCTTTCCTGGGAATGATCTGGTTGTTAATATTGTAGTTCTATAATATTATTTGTGAATAATTAATTGTTGATTTATATGATAAGAAAATATTTATTTTATGTTGATATAAATGAAGAAATTATTGCTGAGGTGTTTTATCAATATTTTATCGGAATGGAGGTGTTGAAAATCATCCGTATATGGATTTCGGTCATTTTTTATTTAGAATTTGGAAAAACTTTCTTTTACAAAGTTATAGAGAATTAAATTTCCTATGAAATGGACATAAGATTCAGATTTTTCTGATAAAAGGGCTATTTATTATGAATTATTAAAGTTCCGGAATAATTGATTTTTGGAGTTATAAATTGTTTTTTTTAAGAAAAACATTTTTTTGTGTTTGTGGGCCCCATTGGTGTTTTGATGAATTTGGTCAAGGGTGGGCGTGAATTTTTTTTAATAAAATATTATTTTATTAAATTTTCTGCTTTGGTGTTCTAAGCATTTTTGTATAAATAGGGTGCTTAGTTTAGAACTGAAAATCACACCAGAATCAGAAGTTCTTTCTCTATGATATCGAGCGTATTTTTGTGAGTATTTTGATATCTTGAGTGTTGCTATACTGTGCAAGTTTCCTTTAGTATTATATCCGCTATTTCAGTCAGAAGTGTTATTCTTTTGAGGTAAGAGATGTTATTTTTTTTCAAGTAAATGATGTTATTTCCTTTAATATCATTATACCGAAATATTGATATGAATTTTATTGTGAAATTTTATCTTTTTTGTGTCGGGGTTACTATTCACGTATACGACACTATTCACGTATACGGCACTATTCATGTATATGACACTATTTATGTATACGATACTATTTACGTATATGGTGCTATTTATGAATACGGGGTACTATTCATGAAGTACTATTCATGGGGTATTATTCACGAAGTACTATTCCTGTGGTACTATTCATGAAGTACTATTCACGGGGTACTATTTACGATGAAAAATTGATTCTTTTCTGTCCAAATTATTTTTGATACGTGGATATTATTCTTGAATTTTACTCCACAAAGTAGTATCATGTTGACAATTTGGATATTTTTAAACTCTGGATAAATTAAAAATCTTTAATATTTATCCTTAATTTCGTTTGATTGATGCTTATAGCATGGTCATTATCCTCAGACTTATATTGTAACGAAAGTCATCTTTGACCAGAAGGCATAGATGGATTTACGTGGATTATTAGTTTCTGATTATATATCTTTGGCTTATGTGCAAAGACGAACTGTTGATTGAAAGCTTTGGCCCGTAGTGCAAAGATGGACAGGTATATGAAATGATCATGACCACTGGTGATACTAACAAATATCCTTGGCCCGTAGTGCATGGATAATTCGATGATGTGATTGGCAGAATCATGACCATTAGTTAACAGTTGAAAGTCTTTGGCCGTAGTGCACTGACAGACAACTGATGATTGGTATGATCATTGTTATTACATTTGAATATCTTTAGCCTTTGGGGTAAGGATATTGAGTAAACGTTCTATTAAGCTTTTGTGGCAAGGAGAAACTGTTGATTTACATGATTATAAATATGAATTGTGAATTTAACTATAATCTTTAGTGGTTCATGCAGGTGAAGACATGTGATGAAAGTTCTCTTTGTCTTGGATGCAATAAAGAACTATTGATAAGTATTACATGAATGAAATATTAACGATGGACTTTTAATTTGGAGGAGATAGTACTAGACATTATGTTCTACTTGACTCTTCTAATGGATTATTGATTCCGCTACAATTATGGTTGAAAACTTTTATTATCTACCAAATGTTCTAAATCTCTGGTTTATTACTGATGAAGGCTATTGATAAATTATTTATCTTAATCATAATATTCTTTACTAAGCTATTTGTGTTCACCCTTTTGTTTCACAATTCCTTTCAAGTAATAAAAGTGTAAATGGGTTTGTTGGGTAACATGAGGAATAGAATAGAGCGAGTGAATCTATAGTCATTGAGGTTTCCCCTAAACAATATGGAAATAATTTTATTGAGAATTTTAGATAAGTATGTCGTATGTTATACGTCATTTAACCGTTGATTTTGGTGAACCGAAGAGGGTGAGATGAACCCAACTTTGGAATGTTATTTTTCCACTATCATACAAGATGTCTAATGACACACGACTTCGTGTTATCATAAGACAGGGTTGTGCACATCCAATTGCTAATTATATCTATGAGCACTACCTATATAATTTTGGAGTTTGGTTGAAATATAATTCAAAATTGAAGACAAAGGAGATAATTATATGGCAAGAGAAGACTCACCATTGGAAAGAACATGATAGCAATCTTCTCATTTTTCTTTGGGGTCTATTGTGTCAACCAAGGATGATTCTCAAGTCATATGATATCTATTATAACTTAGATGCATGGCCTCTCATGTACGAAGGTTTCCTTGAGAATTTTCCAAAGATTTTAATTTCTAAAATAGTTATTGATTGTACCTTTATGTAAGGTACCATTGTAAGGTATCAATGTGAGGTGCTATCCAAGTAAAGGGATGAGAGTCACAGTTGGTATCCACAACATATGTGTTGTCATATTTTGTATGACAGTTGGATTATTGAAGTTTGTTGTTATTTTTTGTACCATGTATTTGGCGACTCAGAATGGGTTGTGTGGACCTATTTTGGGGGCGTCACAGTTGGTATCAGGGCTTAAGGATATGATCCCTGGCTAAGATGTGAGACTAGAACTAGGAGGGGAGACGCGGATAAATCCTTCGCTAGTATGACCTACCTAAGCTTAATTATTTTTTAATTGGTCGGACAGAATATATAGATAATATGTGTCATGTCAATTAACCCTTGTTTTGAAACTATATTCTAGAATGATATCTGAAATACAGAAAATGAGCAGTGGAGAAATCATGATCTAGAAGAGATGACCAGTGAGATAGAATCTGAAATGAAAGGAAGGTATTCTCAACTCTTTGAAATACCAGGTACGTAAATTTCGGGGACAAAATTTCATAAGGAGGGGAGATTGTAAGACCCCAAATTTTATGAAATAAAAGTATTCAATTTTTTTTATAATTATTATTCAGTAAATGGCTAAATTGATAAAAAGTTAAAGTTAAGGGTGATATATATAAAGTTTACAAAACAAGCAAGTAGTTATAAAATATTCATTGTTGTCGGGGAATATTTATTTGGTTGAGGAATAATCTTATTATCGGGGAATATTCCTACGACGGTGCAGCCATTTGTGGGTCCCGTAACGAAAAATTATAGAATGAAGAAAATGACAAGAATGAGTTTTCTAAAAATAACGGCGTAGTTGTTACCGTTAACACTGTTGAAATACCCAGTGGTTAAAGTAAAGTAAAACACGTTATTGTACAGTAGCATACGGTATTGCACATTATTTTATATTACTATTGTTTCAATAATGGTCACTGCACAATATTTTACATTATCAACCCAATAATTCATATTATTTGAATAATATTATTAGATAACATTATTGACAATGTCTAGAAAATTCTGTCGAGGAAAGTGGTTAGGTTATTTAATTGCGTGCTAGTAAGGAGAAATCCTTATCGGAAAGCCCCCTCTTTCCTGGGAATGATCTGGTTGTTAATATTGTAGTTCTATAATATTATTTGTGAATAATTAATTGTTGATTTATATGATAAGGAAATATTTATTTTATGTTGATATAGATGAAGGAATTATTGCTGAGGTATTTTATCAATATTTTATCGGAATGGAGGTGTTGAAAATCATCCGTATATGGATTTCGGTCATTTTTTGTTTAGAATTTGGAAAAAAATTCTTTTACAAAGTTGTAGAGAATTAAATTTTCTATGAAATGGACATAAAATTCAGATTTTTCTGATAAATAGGGCTATATATTATGAATTATTGAAGTTCCGGAATAATTGATTTTTGGAGTTATAAAAATATTTTAAAAGAAAAATGTTTTTTTGTGATGGTGGGCCTCACTGGTGTGCTGATGAATTTGGTCAAGGGTGGGCGTGAATTTTTTTTATATAAAATATTATTTTATTAAATTTTCTACTTTGGTATTCTAAGCATTTTCCTATAAATAGGGTGCTTAGGTTAGAATTGAAAATCACACAAGAATCAGAAGTTTCTCTCTTTATAATATTGAGCGTATTTTTGTGAGTATTTTGATATCTTGAGTGTTGCTATACAATGCAAGTTTTCTTCAGTATTATATCCGATATTCTAGTCAGAAGTGCTATTTTTTTTGAGGTAAGGGATAGTAAGGGATGTTATTTTTTTTTCAAGTAAATGATGTTATTTCCTTTAATATCATTATACCAAAATATTGATATGAATTTTATTATGAAACTTTATCTTTTTCGTGTCGGGATTACTATTCACGTATATGACATTATTCACGTATACGGACACTATTCATGTATATGACACTATTTATGTATACGGTACTATTTACGAATACGGGATACTATTTATGAAGTACTATTCATGGGTACTATTCACGGGGTATTATTCACGAAGTACTATTCATGAGGTACTATTCACGATAAAAAATTGATTCTTTTTTGTCCAAATTATTTTTAATATGTGGATATTATTCTTGAATTTTAATCCACAAATTAGTATCATGTTGACAATTTGGATATTTTTAAACTCTGGATAAATAAAAAATCTTTAATATTTATCCTTGATTTCGTTTGATCGATGCTTATAGCATGGTCATTATCCCCATGTTTATATTGTAACGAAAGTCATCTTTGGCCCGTAGTGCATAGATGGACTGTTGATTATTGGTTTTACAGTTGTATATCTTTGACTTATGTGCAAAGACGAACTGTTGATTGATAACTTTGGCCCGTAGTGAAAAGATGGATAGGTGTATATGATGATCATCACCACCACCATGGTGATACTAACAAATATCCTTGGCCCATAATTGCATGAATAATTTGATGATGTGATTGGCAGAATCATGACCATTAGTTAACAATTGAATGTCTTTGGTCGTAGTGCACTGACAGACAACTGATTGGTATAATCATTGTTATTACATTTGAATATCTTTAGCCTTTGGGGTAATGATATTGAGTAAACGTTCTATTAAGCTTCTGTGGCAGGAGAAACTGTTGATTTACATGATTATAAATATGAATTGTGAATTTAACTATAATCTTTAGCGGTTCGGTGAAGACAGTGATGAAAGTTCTCTTTGTCTTGGATGCAACAAAGAACTATTGATGAGTATTACAGAAATGAAATATTAACGATGGACTTTTAATTTGGAGGAGATAGTAGACATTATGTTCTACTTGACTCTTCTAATGGATTGTTGATTCTGCTGCAAATTATGGTTGAAAACTTTTATTATCTACCATATGTTCTAAATCTACGATTTATTAATGATGAAGGCTATTGATAAATTATTTATCTTAGTCATAATATTCTTTATTGAGCTATTTGTGCTCACCCTTTTGCTTCACAATTCCTTTCAGGTAATAAGAGTGTAGCTGGGTCGAGCGGGGGTAACATAGGAATAGAACGGTGGTCTATAGCTGTTGAGGTTTCCCCTAAACAATATGAAAATAATTTTATTGAGAATTTTAGATAAGTATGTCGTATTTTATACGTCATTTAACCGTTGATTTTGGTGAACCGAATAGGGTGAGGTGAACCCAACTTTGTAAGGTTATTTTTCCACTATCATACAAGATGTCTAATAACACACGACTTTGTGTTATCATAAGATGTATTTGTGCACATCCACTTGCTAATTATATCTATGAGCACTACCTATATAATGTTGAGTTTGGTTGAAATATAATTCAAAATTGGAGACAATGGAGATAATTATATGGCAAGAGAAGACTCACCATTGGAAAGAACATGATAGCAATCTTCTCATTTTTCTTTGGGGTCTATTGTGTCAACCAAGGATGATTCTCAAGTCATATGATATCTATTATAACTTAGATGCATGGCCTCTCATGTACGAAGGTTTCCTTGAGCATTTTCCAAAGATTTTAATTTCTAAAACAGTTATTGATTGTACATTTATGTAAGGTACCATTGTAAGGTATCAATGTGAGGTGCTATCCAAGTAAAGGGATGAGAGTCACAGTTGGTATCCACAACATATGTGTTGTCGTATTTTGTATGACAGTTGGATTATTGAAGTTTGTTGTTATTTTTTGTACCATGTATTTGGCGACTCAGAATGAGTTGTGTGGACCTATTTTGGGGGCGTCACAGTTGGTATCAGAGCTTAAGGATATGAACCCTGGCTAAGATTTGAGACTAGAACTAGGAGGGGAGACGCGGATAAATCCTTCGCTAGTATGACCTACCTAAGCTTAATTATTTTTTAATTGGTCGGATAGAATATATAGATAATATGTGTCATGTCAATTAACCCTTGTTTTGAAACTATATTCTAGAATGATATCTGAAATACAGAAAATGAGCAGTGGAGAAATCATGATCTAGAAGAGATGACCAGTGAGATAGAATCTGAAATGAAAGCAAGGTATTCTCGACTCTTTGAAATACCAGGTACGTAAATTTCGGGGACAAAATTTCATAAGGAGGGGAGATTGTAAGACCCCAAATTTTATGAAATAAAAGTATTCAATTTTCTTTATAATTATTATTCAGTAAATGGCTAAATTGATAAAAAGTTAAAGTTAAGGGTGATATATATAAAGTTTACAAAACAAGCAAGTAGTTATAAAATATTCATTGTTGTCGGGGAATATTTATTTGGTTGAGGAATAATCTTATTAACGGGGAATATTCCTACGACGGTGCAGCCATTTGTGGGTCCCGTAACGAAAAATTATAGAATGAAGAAAATGACAAGAATGAGTTTTCTAAAAATAATTGGAAGTAGTTATTCACGAGATTACCGTTGAAATACCCAAATGGTTAAAGTAAAGTAAAACACGTTATTGTGCGATGATACCAGATTGCATATTATTTTATATTACTATTGTTTCATTAATGGTCACTGCACAATATTTTACATTATCAACCCAATAATTCATATTATTTGAATAATATTATTAGATAACATTATTGACAATGTCTAGAAAATTCTTTCGAGGAAAGGGGTTAGGTTATTTAATTGTGTGCTAGTAAGGAGAAATCCTTATCGGAAAGCCCCCTCTTTCCTGGGAATGATCTGGTTGTTAATATTGTAGTTCTATAATATTATTTGTGATTAATTAATTGTTGATTTATATGATAAGAAAATATTTATTTTATGTTGATATAGATGAAAGAATTATTGCTGAGGTGTTTTATCAATATTTTGTCGGAATGGAGGTGTTGAAAATCATCCGTATATGAATTTCGGTCATTTTTTGTTTAGAATTTAAAAAAAATTTCTTTTACAAAGTTGTAGAGAATTAAATTTTCTATGAAATGGACATAAAATTCAGATTTTTCTTATAAAAGGGCTATATATTATGAATTATTGAAGTTCCGGAATAATTGATTTTTGGAGTTATAAAATTTTTTTAAAAGAAAAATGTTTTTTTTGTGATGGTGGGCCTCACTGGTGTGCTGATGAATTTGGTCAAGGGTGGGCGTGAATTTTTTTTTATATAAAATATTATTTTATTAAATTTTCTACTTTGGTGTTCTAAGCATTTTCCTATAATTAGGGTGCTTAGGTTAGAATTGAAAATCACACCAGAATCAGAAGTTTTCTCTCTTTATAATATTAAGCGTATTTTTGTGAGTATTTTGATATCTTGAGTGTTGCTATACAATGCAAGTTTTCTTCAGTATTATATCCGATATTCAAGTCAGAAGTGCTATTTTTTTGAGGTAAGGGATGGTAAGGGATGCTATTTTTTTTTCAAGTAAATGATGTTATTTCCTTTAATATCATTATACCAAAATATTGATATGAATTTTATTGTGAAACTTTATCTTTTTCGTGTTGGGATTACTATTCACGTATATGACATTATTCACGTATACGACACTATTCATGTATATGACACTATTATTTATGTATACTTGTACTTATTTACTTAATACGGGATACTATTTATGAAGTAAGTATTATTCATGGGTACTATTCACGGGTATTATTCATTACTATTCAAAAGTACTATTCACATGAGTACTATTCACGATAAAAATTGATTCTTTTTTGTCCAAATTATTTTTAATATGTGGATATTATTCTTGAATTTTAATCCACAAATTAGTATCATGTTGACAATTTGGATATTTTTAAACTCGGATAAATAAAAATCTTTAATATTTATCCTTGATTTCGCTTTTGATCGATGCTTATAGCATGGTCATTATCCCCATGTTTATATTGTAACGAAAGTCATCTTTGGCCCGTAGTGCATAGATGGACTGTTGATTATTGGTTTTACAGTTGTATATCTTTGACTTATGTGCAAAGACGAACTGTTGATTGATAACTTTGGCCCGTAGTGAAAAGATGGATAGGTGTATGACATGATCATCACCACTGGTGATACTAACAAATATCCTTGGCCCATAGTGCATGAATAATTTGATGATGTGATTGGCAGAATCATGACCATTAGTTAACAATTGAATGTCTTTGGTCGTAGTGCACTGACAGACAACTGATTGGTATAATCATTGTTATTACATTTGAATATCTTTAGCCTTTGGGGTAATGATATTGAGTAAACATTCTATTAAGCTTCTATGGCAGGAGAAACTGTTGATTTACATGATTATAAATATGAATTGTGAATTTAACTATAATCTTTAGCGGTTCAGGTGAAGACAGGTGATGAAAGTTCTCTTTGTCTTGGATACAACAAAGAACTGTTGATGAGTATTACAGAAATGAAATATTAACGATGGACTTTTAATTTGGAGGAGATAGTAGACATTATGTTATACTTGACTCTTCTAATGGATTGTTGATTCTGCTGCAATTATGGTTGAAAACTTTTATTATCTACCATATGTTCTAAATCTCTGATTTATTACTGATGAAGGCTATTGATAAATTATTTATCTTAGTCATAATATTCTTTATTGAGCTATTTGTGCTCACCCTTTTGCTTCACAATTCCTTTCAAGTAATAAGAGTGTAGCTGGGTCGAGCGGGGGTAACAGAGGAGTAGAACGGTGGTCTATAGCTGTTGAGGTTTCCCCTAAACAATATGAAAATAATTTTATTGAGAATTTTAGATAAGTATGTCGTATTTTATACGTCATTTAACCGTTGATTTTGGTGAACCGAATAGGGTGAGGTGAACCCAACTTTGGAAGGTTATTTTTCCACTATCATACAAGATGTCTAATGACACACGACTTTGTGTTATCATAAGACAGGGTTGTGCACATCCACTTGCTAATTATATCTATGAGCACTACCTATATAATGTTGGAGTTTGGTTGAAATATAATTCAAAGTTGGAGACAATGGAGATAATTATATGGTAAGAGAAGACTCACCATTGGAAAGAACATGATAGCAATCTTCTCATTTTTCTTTGGGGTCTATTGGGTCAACCAAGGATGATTCTCAAGTCATATGATATCTATTATAACTTAGATGCATGGCCTCTCATGTACGAAGGTTTCCTTGAGCATTTTCTAAAGATTTTAATTTCTAAAACAGTTATTGATTGTACATTTATGTAAGGTACCATTGTAAGGTATCAATGTGAAGTGCTATCTAAGTAAAGGGATGAGAGTCACAGTTGGTATTCACAACATATGTGGTGTCATATTTTGCACGACAGTTGGATTAATGAAGTTTATAGTTGTTTTTTGTACCATGTATTTGGTGACTTAGAATGAGTTGTGTGGACCTATTTTGGGGGCGTCACATGTTACGTATGTCGATCAAAAGTCAAAAGGAACTCTTATGAATACAGAATTGTACACACCCTTACTTGTTCCTTAAGCTCCATGGATTGATGTAAGTATGGATTTTGTGATGGGATTGCCTCGAACGCAATGATCGATGGATTTTATCTTTGTGGTGATTGATCGTTTCTCAAAGATGGCTCATTTTGTAGCTTATAGAAAAACGATAGATGTGAATCGGATCACACATCTTTATTTTCAAAAGATTGTGCGCCTGCATGGTATTCCCAAGTCAATAACTTTGGATCGTGACACTAAGTTCATGAGTAACTTCTGGAAGAGTCTATGGGAGAAACTTGGTACATAGTTAAATTTCAGCAGTGCTTACCATCCCCAGACTAATGGTCAGACCGAAGTAGTGAACAGGAGTTTGGGCAATCTTCTACTGTGTTTGACTGGAAGGAAACCGAAGCAATGGGATCTGACACTTCCTCAAGCAGAATTTGCTTACAATCAATCGGTAAATAAAACTACGGGGTTGAGTTCTTTTGAGATTATTTATGGCTGAAAACCATCCGGGGTCCTGGACCTAATTCTCATTCCACGAGTTGGCAGAATGCATCCTAAGGCGAGTGACATGGCATATCATCTTCGGGAAATCCATGATCGGGTGTACCGAACTATAACATTGACCGTCATCGTTTTCAGGTGCTTTTTGAAGTAAGTGACTTTGTTTGGGCAGTATTGATGTGTGATCACTTTCTTATTGGCGCTTACAATAAGCTTAAAGAACGGAAGATTAATGATAATGCCTATCGGTTACGTCTTCTTAGTCATTTACAAACTTCAGACGTTTTTATTGTGAAACATTTGAGTCGTTGTTTTCTTGAGTCTGATGTCAAGCATGTGAACTCGAGGATGAGTTCTTTTCAACCTGAGGTGACTGCTGCAAGAGGATCTGAGTCCGACAATGTTGAGCTATCAGATAGTACGTTAGTGGCATTAAGATGGAGGATCGACGTAAATAAAGTGGTCATTAACACCTTCAAGTTCGGATGTTTGATCTTTGGGTTCAGATGGATAACGACTTCGGAAATTTGGCTTCAGATGATGTCATGACTTCGGGTGTGGCGAACTTCTTCGGGAATGGCGTCATGACTTCGGAAGTCAATCGACCAACTTATTATTATTATTATTATTATTATTATTATTATTATTATTATTATTATTATTATTATTATTATTATTATAGTAATAGTATTTTATTAATTAGTAAATCTTTTATAATAAGTTGTTACTTGTTAGGATTTTATTTTCGTATTTTTAGGAAGTTTGTTAAGTTTTTTGTTTCCATATCTCTAGGAAGATTCTAGAGTGAATTAGAGAGAAAGTTTTGTTAGCTATAAAACTCAGCTTGTGGATTGAATTGAAGATAACTTTGATTTTGATAAATATAAACCCAATAGAGAAATTTTCTTGTGTTTTTCGGTGAATCTCTAATTTCTTTTACCTGTGAATTATTTGTTACCTAACCTGCAAGATAATCTCTATTTTGTCCGATGTCAAAAATATATATTAAATACTCCCTCATATACATAACGATCTCTCTGTTTTAGAGTACGAAAAAAAAGTGAAGTTGTTCTTTGTTACCTGTCAATAACTTTAGTACCGAGAAATCAATCTCTAAAAAGATAAAAACATTTATTTAAAGACAATGTTATATACGACTCGACTCATTAAACTCTCTTAATTTCTACTCGGTAGAATGGTGCTAATTTGTATTTTATACAACAATTGTATATCCAAATCATTTGAAGTCAATATAACATGGAGTGCTGTTGGAACTTGTGACTTATAACATAGAAGCCAAAGTTTCTGCAGGTGTGGTGTGGGGCTCGCTGTGTGCAAGCCAGGCGTGGCCTTGAAGACACGCCAGGTCGGTGGAGTTATCGCTTTGCTCTAGTAAGCTTGAGGCGCTTCAGAATAACCTCTGGCGGGCAAGCACTCTTGGTTGACGATCAGAGTTTTTTACTGGGTTGTTTTTGGAAGGATATTATGGGTAATTGAGACATAATGTGAAGTAGGGTTGGAATAGGATTAGTAGCTATAAATACTATCTATTGTAAAGCCCTATGTAACCAAGGAATCATCAATAAAACAACAAGCCGCCTGTGGAGTACCCAAATTGGAGAACCACGTAAATATCTGTGTGTGAATTTTAATTCTCTATTATCGTATGCGTGTGTGTGATCCAAAATTCTAACAAGTGCGAAGATACTTGTTGGGATGTGACTATTTAGGTCTAGCCATGGTGCGACCCAGTCTATTTAATGGTTCGGATCTGGTGATGGCCCATATGTAATTTATTGTGACAGTGGAGAGTCCTTATTAAAATAGGACTGTGTTTCTTTATTTGGTGGGATAAGGAGGTTTAATTAGGACTCTTACTCTTAATTGAATTCAGTAGTTATAAGGTGATTCTACAAAAGGAGTCCTTCTCCTAGTTGGATGCGGATGGAGGTGACTTCTATATATGCGGCTACATACTAGGATTTAAGAGAGACAACACACAAGAGATACAACACAAATACACAACTTGTACTCCCAATATCATTAGAGTGGATTACTCTCTCTCTCTCTCTCTCTCTCTCTCCCTCCGTGGTTTTTTCCCAATTGGGTTTCCACGTAAATCTTGTGCTCATATTTATATCTCTTTATTTATGTTTACGTGAATGTATTTCAAGAGTTTGATATAATCAACTACTCCATCAACCGTTAGCGCGATTTTGGCCTGCTTTGTTTTGGTGATTTAAATCGGTACAAAATTTGGCGTTAACATTAATGCCGTCTGTGGGAACCAAGACACTTGTTCTAGTGTCGATTTAAAATCACCGATTCACCGAAGAAGATAAGTGATTCTTTTTTATTTACGAAATAAATATTATATATATATATATATATATATATATGCCAACAAATATATGACTTTTTGTCAATTATTATACATGTGGAGTAGTGATAATGCTACAATTTACCATAAATAGATTAATTAATATGATGACTACCAATTTGTATAGAATGTGCTTCATCATTAACATGATTAATATTATAAAACTCATGCCATGTATGCTTATTAATGCCTATGGTTGCCTTGTGTGCTCAGGCTTAGGGTAAAGCCCATGTACTTGTTTAAATAAAAGTAATGATAAACAACTGTGCATGATGTCAGGTCTAAAGTCTTTGACTTAGCCAGAATTAAGAAGTGAACAACAGGAAAGTGGAGTATTGCATGCCAGTGTGGAGACTGCAGTTGAAATTAGTCAGGCAAATGACGTACTTCTTGTTGAGCAGTGCCGAACTTGAGCAATCGAAAGATTCTAAGCATTCTGAAAAAAGTCGAGATCTTATAAGAAGAAAAAGGGAAATTGAAACGGAGAAGATCTATCCAAGACATGTTTTAAACCCTCGAGGCTCGTGTCATGTGACTCAAAGCACGTAGTTCGCGGCTAAAAGCACGAGGTTCGCGACTCAAATCATGAAGCTCATAGCTCGAAGCACTTGGCTCGTTGCTCGTGGCTTGTGGCTCAAAGCACGTGGCTCGTAGCTCAAAGCACGAAGCTCGTGGCTCGAAACACTTGGCTCGTTGCTCGCGGTTCATAGCTCAAAGCACATGGCTCGTGGCTTGTGGCACGGGGCATGTGGGTCGTGGCTTGTGGATCTTTATGTATATCTTAGAAATGAATTGAGAAGTTGGGCAGAAATATTGAGAGACAGAAGTTTCTGTTTGGCGTATGGTGTTTGGGTGTGACAAAATTTGTATAGTCTCTTATTTTAAGTTCCTTATAAATAAGAGACTGGGGGGCAATGTTGGGATGTGATTATTTGGGTCTAGCCATGGTGCGATCCAGTCTATTTAATGTTCCGGATCTGGTGATGGCCCATATGTAATTTATTGTGACAGTGGAGAGTCCTTATTAAAATAGGATTGTGTTTCCTTATTTGATTGGATAAAGAGGTTTAATTAGGACTCCTACTCTTAATTGGATTCAGTAATTATACGGTGATTCTACAAAAGGAGTCTTTCTCGTAGTTGGATGCGGATGGAGGTGACTTCTATATATGCGGCTACAAGCTAGGATTTAAGAGAGACAACACACAAGAGATACAACACAAATACATATCTTATACTCTCAATTTTATTATAATGGATTACTCTCTCTCCGTGGTTTTTTCTCAATTGGATTTTCACATAAATTTTTGTGTTAATATTTATATATTTATATGCCTTTATTTATGTTTGTGTGAATATATTTCGTGAGTTTGATATA